>VXBB01011777.1:1225439-1248217 GCA_013399915.1 Illadopsis cleaveri | reverse complement strand
AATATCTAACCTAAACCTCTCCTGACACAACTTCAGGCCATTCCCTCATGTCCTGTCACTTGTCACCACATAGATCAGTGTCTGCCTCTCCTCTTCCCCTCACAAGGAAGCTGTAGCTTGTGATGAGATGCAAGGTGATTTAAAGTGGCTGACCCAGAAATAATAATCCTCCCAATTACAATCCAACTCCTCTACTAACATATATAAAACAATAATCACAAACTGAAGAAAGGCATTTACAGAGCTTAGTGCACAGACTGAAGGAGTAAGAAGGAAATTAATGCAAGTTCCTGTGCAATAGAACAACTGTGGGGAGAACACATCTTCTCCCCCACTGCAGACTCCCGGTCTTCACAGCTGCCCCGGGAAGAGTGAGGGAAGTGGGAAAGGACACTACAGGAATTCCTTGGGAGCCAGTAAGGAACGAGTGTCTGCTCCACAGAACACAGCTCTACTGGCCAGAGCTTGTTCTTCCAGCACGTGCATGGCACAAATTAAGGTGCCTGCTCATGGGTGATGGGCTTGATTCACCTCTGAGCTAAGGCAGCAGAAGTTTATACATGAAGAAAAGGTCAGGCCCCAAAAGCATAGGGCATGTATGGCTTGTCCTAGGAGACAGAGCTCAAGTTCCTCCTCTATACTGTGTACTACTTTTGTAGAGAATTTAAAACATTCTGAATTGAAGCAGTATTTATTTCTAAGGGCCACTAGCCACTGGACTGTGTTAAGTCATGACCATCAAAATGATCAATTCTGAAAATTCCTCGAGTATATAATACAGCACTAAATCTCTAAGGTGTGCATTTTCTATCAGGCTTTTAAAAATCAGGAGACTACAAACTGGTAATGTACAGAACCATAAATTTTGCACTGTTAGATGTAATACCCAGTGATTCAAACTAACAATACTCTTGGTAAATAAATGGTAAATTACTGATAGAGCTACAGAACTGTTATCACTTTTTTTCTATCAGAAGATTGATCTCTTAAGGATTAACTAAACAAAATTATATTGGGACCTATTATTGAAGGTACCACAATCAAGTAAAAGCAAAGGTTCTCAGCATAAAATAATTCAAGCAGTTTGCAGCATAGTACACAATTTCATGTAGACTGATCCAAAATTATTAAGAAAATGAGAAGAAAAAAATGAACAAAACCCCACAGACACCATTGTTTATAACCTATAGCAGAAGCCTAGTAAAAAAAACTTATCAAAATTTATCTAAATAGGACTTGCTACAAAGAGATAAAATAAGCCTGAGAGTACATCAAGTGCAGACAGGAAATGTTTCAACAAATATACATATCTGATTTACCTTTTGTTTTAAAAAAATAGAATCTCCTTCTATCAGCCCAAGGGTGTGAAAAATCTAGATCTAGGGCGACATATGTTTTTCTAAAGCCACTCAGACATGCACAACTGTCACTTGAGGAACAGGCACCTGTTTATGAACGCATTGAACTCACCCAAATCAACCAGAGGTACTCTGCAGCACCCAACAACTGCACAAATTAACAACAAAGGAGGAAGAGGCAACACCGTGTTCCTACCTGGAGTCTTCACCACGTGGACAATGGCTTCACCATTTGAGTTGACAGAGTAAGTGAAGTAGAACCAGCAGTCATCTACATCCTTCTCCTTGCAGTGGGACAGGGGGTCGGGCTGGCCGGGCTGCGGCAGCTTGTCCCGGCTCTCCACGAGCGTCATGTTGAAGTGCATGCACTCCTCGGAACACGTCTCCTTCTTCTCGCCCTTACCGAAAGCTCTGCACTGAACACAGTCCCTGGGCAAGAACAAAACAGGAACAGTGCTTTTGGATGTGTTCATGGAAGATTTCTAGCATTTAATCCAAAGAAAGGTTAAGGAGAAAACCAAACTTTTTGCCGTAAAGATTAGGAAAAAATAAACCAAGACATGGCTTTGTCCCAGTCAGAACATTTATATACCCTGAGATTAACAAATGCCCTTCACATAAATTCCTCTTTCCCTGAATGACCCACAGGACTCAAGGACAGAAAAAACCCCAAACTTTTTCAACACCTCTGCCTGGGAAATGAATACTCCCAGAGAAGCCACTGCAAGAACAGGGTATTCACAGTGGAATACACACAGGTTAAAAAGAACAAACTCAGTAACAAGCTTTACAGTGGGGTACCACTGAATAATTAATTGAAAAAAAGCAGACTGAACAGGATTTTTACACTAAAAAGACCAAGGTTTTTCTCAGCACAAAGTGAATTGCTCAGCCACTAATCCTAAACTTATTTCAAAGTTTTCAGGCAGAAAATGCTAGGTTTCTAAAAACCTGGATTTCCAAAGGGAAGTATGCAAATTTCACTGGCCTACACAGGTCTAGGTTTAGTTTTTGACTGTCAAGTTAATAATTTCAATAGCATTTCTTTTAAGCAAAAAGCTTAGCTGAAGTATCAAAAGCTTTGTTTTAAAATTCCTCATGTATCACAAACTCAAAATGCACAGAAGCTGGGACTTGGTTTTCTGGGTACATACTTGTGTTCTGCACAGACACCGAGGCAAGTCTGACACATTTCACAAGTAGGGCCTTGGAATTTGGGATCTGTACAGTTACAGGTGCCACATTCACAGGTTCCTCTTCCATTGCAGATCTGCCCATTAGATGCCATACACGGTGTGGTATCCAAGGAACAATCACAGGCACTACCAGTGAAGTTGGGGAAACACTCGCACACTCTGCACTTGCAGATCCCATTTCCTGTGCAGTGAAAAGGTATTGCAATGAAATCAAGTCTAATATAAAAAAAACCCAAAACTGTGACAGTGAGAAATAAATGTTTACCACCACAAGGTAGATAAAAGAAAAAGAAAACATGGTGGAGAGATAATGAGGACTCTAATGAACTAAGAGGTACAGAAACTTGAAAGACTACTTGTAGGCATTAGTCTCTTTTTCCCATTCTCCTATACATTTGGATTTCCTTTCATATGCAAAATAACAAGACTCAGGAATATCAGATGAAGAATAGTATAATGACCATATGCCCTGGGTGGAGAACATTATAGCATTGCTTCAGTTCCCAATCTTGTATGCATACAGATAAATTGACTGCTCCTGTCTTCATACCTATCATTATACAAATGTATAAAGCAAGACCGAAAAAGATGAGGAATGCACTTACTGCATATTCAAAACACAGAAAAATGAAACCACTTTGGCTCCACAGGAAACCGATGTTCAGCTGCTCTACTTCTGACCTCACACACACAACCCAATTTCATGCTCCTTACACTGTCTGCACAAGAAACAAGATGCCTTTACACTGATCTGGATGACAAGGAAAGATCTTTGGCTACACCTCTCCTTCCGCAATGAGAATAAAGTGTTTCAGTCAACACTTTCCTGTCACCATGTATAATGGAACATCACCACCACTGCTCCCAACCTTTGTGGAGCAATAATGGATTCTGACCAATTTAGAAAAACGAGGTATTCTCATCACTCATTTGGACCTCAGTGGCTTCTCTGCTTTATTTTTGTATTACAGACAACACTGAGGAAGTAGTTATACTCCTACCGGATACCTTCACATGCAAAGCATTGAAATTTAGACACTGGCTGCTGAATGTTTTTTTTTAATTGTTTTTGATTTCAGGAATTAACTACCATCAAAGTCTTGCCTCAAGTGCTTAAGATGTTTTTCTGGATCTTGCACATTCTAGTCTTCACTTATCTTTCAGAACAATGTCAAGCAGTTCACTGGTATCCTGTAAAGTACCAAAGTCAAGCACTCACTATTACAAGTAAGCTGAGGGCATTCTCTCTTTCTATTGACACAGTGGTTACACTGAACCAGTATAATATTACAATCTCAGGACAGTTGTCTTCTTTACTGTAATACCTGAGGGTATTTCTGCAATAAACAGCAGAAGTCAAGTTCACTTTACAACCTTCTCAGAGCTGTGATTCAAGGAAAGTTAAATGTGCATTAACAGACTACATGTTCAGAGAATTGTTTTATTAACAGATAAGTGTTTGCAATCACTAAATCTGTGAGTACCCTCATCTCTGTTATCAAGTGGCTTTGATCCTTTAGCTAAGTATTCCTACTCTGCTGGGTAGAGAAGACAGACTTGTAAACTGCTGAAGCACCTCTTACCTCCACAGATTAAACCATTTGATCGATCACAGTTGAAGTTGTCACATTCACAGTATTTGCCAGAATACACCTCATTGGTGTTTTCCCTCTTCTTGCACACACATTGTCCACAGATGCATTCTCCATTGTTACTGCAGATTTCTGTGCTGTTCTCCCTCCTGCAGTAAGCATCCATATCCTCACTATTTACTTCATCTGTGCTACATTCACATAGTCTTCCAATACGCCCTTCATTACATCTGCAAGGTAAAAACATGACTGAAAATGTAACCTTAATTGAAAGCCACACAAAAAAAGGCCACAAGATTAGCACAAAGAACAGGAGTGAAAGTGGCTACACTCTCAAGGGATGTTTCAACTTAAACTTCAAATGAGATTTCCAGCTGACACCTATGTACCAGTTCTGGAAGGCACTGGAGCAAACTGGACTAAGTTGCTTTTATGCTGACTATCTTACCTGATATTCCAGGTAAGAAACTGTGTCACCCACTCTAACTAAATTGTCACATAATCATTGTTAATCCCTCTCTCATGTGACAGAACAATAATTATTTCTCAAGTGACAGCAACTGTTCCCTGTAGCTGCTGTCATCTGTCAATGAAAAGGTTTCCTATGAACAGCAATTAAGCAGGAGAGTAGATGATCTTCAGAGCTGCCAAACTGAGATCTTCAGGGATCAGCACTTCCTATTATCAAGGGTGAGATACTGATGAGCAAATGGAGGTTGCCCCTGTTCCCATCAGACTGTTAGTGGTGTCCATCAGAGACAACAGCGCATTGGGAAATTGCTGCATTTACAAAAACAAAAGGCTGTGCTTACCCACAGGCCTGTTCTCACCCATGTGAAACCACGTGGACATCAGTGACAGTGATACCAAGTACAAGACGTTTTTCTACACATAGGCGGGAAAATCTTTATTTAAAAAGAACACCAAAATCTGATCTATATCCTTTAAAGTACTGACTCAAGGCCAAATTTGAATTCTGACTCATACAACAATGCTGATCTAATGATCCATGTTTAAGCATAAGGATCATTTGCAGAGATATGGCAGCAATTCAAAGTATCCTAAAAGGAACAGGCCTGTAACAGCAATTCTTATTTTTTCACTGAAAAAAATCAGTAAACCCAAGTAAACCCTAATTAAGGAAACAAAGACCTTGCTCATATTTCTCTTTTGCAAAAACAAAGAAAAGGTTTATTTATTTACCTGCACGCACCACATTCAAATGTTCCATTTCCTGCATGGCAGGCTGGACTATTAGGTTCTCCTTCACTCTGACACTGACACTCACAGATGAACTGGAGATTAATTTCCACTTCTTCAGTGAATCCCAGTGGTTTAATTTTAATAGTTTCATTTTGTTCTTTCTTTGGACATTCATTAGCTGTTATATTAATCTCAAATCTAACCTGCAGAAAAAAAAAAGGGTTTGTCATGTTACTACAAGGAATTCTGTCTGTACTATTGAAAAGAAATGCTGTGTTGGACACTAAGTGCATTTTGTATTTGAGCAGCAGCATATATACTCTGAGTTACCTCATCTCCAATTGAAATGTTAGAACACTTCCTTCCATCTTCTTGTGTGTCATTCACTCCATTCTTGCAGAAAGATTTGTAACTGATTGTCACTCCTTTTGGTAGCTTAGTATTTTCCAGGATAACCTCTGAAGAAAGGGACTGAAACAACAGTTATTACCTAACTTCAAACTGAGTTGCAGAAGTGTTTTGTTGAAGTACAGACATTATACAACTATGCCCAGTATGAGCACCAACCCCACAGGCACACTGGAATTATTTAAGCTCCAATGTGCTGAGGAACACAAGCCCAGGGCTGCCCAAAGTTATGCTGTGGTGACCCCTTCTCATGTCTGAACTTGTTAGAAAGTCAGGAGAGGTTTACACAGATGTTGGAGGCACTCATTTACCCCATGTACTCCAAAGGAGAAGTGAGGCTCATTTACACACAATGCAGCAACAAAGGAAATATTGTGGGGCCAAACCCAGCAAAATGGCCTTTTTTGTTAACACTTGGAAAGAAGGTGAAAGTGAAGAAGCTGAAGAAACAGTATGAGTTTTCGTTGTCAGTTTTATTTTTTGAAAGGGAAAATGAGGATGGTAGGTTTTCTTTGTGATGTCATTTAAAATGGCTTTAAGAGCATATCTTTTTACTCATCTAATCTCTTACTGCCACAGAGTCTGAATGTTTAGTATGGTTTTACAGCAATGGAGTATATTTATAGAGTAGAATACTAACTAATCCACCTTGGAGTCTCTGCTTCAAAAATTTAGGAGCAAGAAAAATAAATACATAAAATCTGAACTTACATTGTAGGCATCAATGATCAGCTGGATCACATTGCTGGAATTTGAAGACAATGTTCCCACTGCTGATTTTGGTATCAGATTTTTCAGTTCCTTTCAATATTGACAAAAACAGAAGGAAAAGTACAGTCTTACTGGCAAAGTATAATTCGCAGTATAAATGGTGATAAAATGTGTCAGTGGATTAACTAGTGAAGTATTTCAGAAAACAAAGCTGTGTTGCCAGTGATGAAGACAATTTTTGAGGTTATACACAGCCCTACTAGCACAAACACCCAGCCTTTTCTTCTCCTTTGCAGGCTAACTCTGCATTTGGTAACACTAAGAGTACTAAGCCCTTCTCTTGTACAAGTTGACTACAATCTCTCTTCAGCCACACTCAGAATACATTAAAAATAGGCAGGCATCATTTTCCAACAAAAAAGGAAAAAAAATATTTGAATACAGTTTGAAGAAGAACCCCAAAACCAAAAAACCAGGTTAAAAGAAGGAAAAATATGCATGTCTTCTACAGTCATTTCCTATTGCACAATCACATCCAACAGTTTAGTTAATTTTAAACATGGGGTATATAAATAGAGCACAAGAGACAAAATATGTTCTTTCATAAGTATGTCCCCTGATTCAGTGTCCACACCCCCCTCAGCTATTTTGCTGTAAAAATGTTCACAAAAATTAGAACTGCAAATGTGTTCTCCACTCACTCATATCTATAAAGAGCAGCAAGGAGAAGGGGCACTTTCTCATTGGAAATTACACACAGAGTCAGTTTTGATTTGAAGAAATTAAAAAAAAGCTTAATAATGAAGTATGTGGGTAGCAAAATATTACTTCCATGATCATTTACTTCCACAATTACTTTATTTTCAAATAAGTCAATTTTAATGACTTCAGAGTAATTTCTTTACCTTATAGACTGCCTGAAACTCTTCAGTAACAGCAAAGATTGTCTGAATATTGTTCTCACTAAGTTTCTGTACCAGATGAGCAATAGAGGGATAATCCTAAAAAAAAAATCAAGCATAAAATTAAATCCAAATTTGAGACATGTTGCTAGACAATAACCAAAAAGACTCTGACATTATAAATACAAATCACCTTCAGAAACATACGTACAACTCCTAACTACCCAGTTCATGTCACAGTCCTAAAGCAAAACAACCTCTGAAAAGGAACAGGCATTGGTAAGATTTCATTTATGCCTCACGAAGATAGGAATTTCTTCACATGGACATTATCACATTCCATGCCATATAAAAGGTTAAATCCTTAATCTCAGTGTTCTCAGAAAATTATCTTCAGTCTCTCAAAACCACTACTTTTTGCACTGTTTCACAAAGAAATGATGAAATAAACCTGAATTAATTTCAGGTTTTTATTGAACATTTTTCACTTAAAGTTAGGAATATATGAACACACAAATTTGGTAAAGCTTACTGTGGTTACCCCATTTGGTAAATGTTTCTCTTTACATTTTTGTCTGATCTCCCTTCCAGTAAACCACAAAGGCAATGTTAACCATACTGTTACCATAAACTTTGCATCGTAAGATTTCAGTCTTAAAAAACTATTCAAGCAGATATTTTACAGTATTTTTCACTAGAAAACTATTCTGAAAATGAAGACTGGTGAAATGATAAAATAATGAAACAGCCACCGCAGTTTTCCAGTGGACATACAAGCCCATCACTTAGGAGTTGGACTCTGTGACCCTTGTGCATCCCTTCCTACTCAGAATATTCTGATTCAGTGTAGCCTACAGGATTATTAGTCATCAGAAACATTAAAATCCAGCAACACATAATTGTAGCATGAAAGTTGACATTTCTTGAAATTTTCCAATTAAGACTGGATTAATTCTTGCACATTCGCTCTAGTTTAGCTAAAGTCACTTGATGTAAACAAATAAATTTTCTAAGACATAATGATCTGAAACTAAACCAGATGACCCAATGAGTTCTTTTGAGCTTAAGCATCATAAAATATTCATTTCCCTCGAAGATGATATAAAGACTTACGTAATAGTGGCTCATTGTGTACACATTATTTTCCAGATGACATTTCCCATCATTTGGCAGAACAATTCCACCAAGTTTACCATCTCCTGCAAAGTGGAATCCAGCATCCGTGGAAAACACTAATAGTCTTGTAACGTTCCTCCAGCCAATTTGTTCCTTGGGAAAAACACAAACAGATTTTTGGTATTTCATATCAATTTATTTTAAAGCATTGGGGACCAACAGCTGAGAGAGAAGTGCATGGAAAAGTAGACAGACTTAGGAGAAGCCACATTGCAAGAGTGTCACCCTGGAAAACATTAATTCATGCAAACCTTGGAAACACTTGTGTTTCATTAAATGTCTGCTCCAAAACATCTGCTGCAGTTTTTAATCAAAGGCAAAAAGATTCTTTTTGAGATAGACATTGTTCAGTTCTCACTGGGGTATCTGAGGAGCGACAGGGTTTAGAAACCAGGCTCTCCAGTGCCAGTTCCACTCCCATGCCATGATAAGGCAGCCCCAGGATGCTGGTATGCAGCACTGCTGCAGTACTGACCTGCCCAGCATTAGGCTTTGCCAGACTAGTGCAGATTTGCACTCAGCACAGTGCTTGCCAGAGGACTGGCCCATGAGCATCCTGGCTCACAGCTGCAGGGCCTAATTATGTAAACTGGCCTTTCCTATTTCTTTAAATTTTTCCATGGACCTGAAGCCATAGCTAATTTGACAAAAGACCACATGAAAGTGTCATATACTGACAGTTACCATCAAAAAAACTCTAGAAGGCTTAGGATAAACACTGTACTTTTAAATCAAGACTCCAGATCATTTCAGAAACTGTTGAATCCATTGATCAACAGCAAAAATAATATGGTAACAAAGCAATAAACTTGGGTATTGCTTTTTTGGGAGACCATTTTGTACAGGTGCATAGAACAGTCTGTCAAAACAACAGAAACAAAGAATCCTTAGGCCTTCAAAAATAAATAAAAAACCAGTTTTCCATCTACTTTCTCAGAAATTAGTAGAAGTCACAATAGACCAAATTTATGCAACCACAACCACAAGAAGCTTACAGACCTTTAAAACAATACAAGAACAATTGCTTACTCAGGATCTCATGCACTTTTAAGCAGAACCTGACTCGTCCTCTACAGCAAACTTCAAAAGCTTTGTCTCTACATGCTGTGATCATAACCTCTGTTCAGCACTTTCACATTTTCCAGTTTCATTTGCTCACTGAATTCCTCCTCACCTACGCTGTCTTGCTTGCAGGAGGTGACATATTCAAATGCCAGCCACCATGAAACACTAAGGCTGCATTCAAACAATTTCATCTAATAGAACAGTAAATAAAAAAAAAAATACACACACTTACCCCACAAACTGCAACCTGCATTATTGCATCAAATCCACCTTCAGGAGAATCTAAGTTCCCAGAAATGTGCTGTTTACCTACAAGTTCATTGAATTTGTTTCCTTCACTGGTAAGGCTGAGCACATTTTTATAGCTAAATGGACTTGTACAGTTCTGGTCCCCTGTACAAGGATTTCTGAGTTTGGCTGGTGTTGTACTTATATAAGGCATCACAGTTTTCTCCACAAAGGAGCCAAAACCTAAGACAAGAACAATAAAATCCCTGTAAGTTGAAGAATGGAAATCTCATTTCTATTATCACACAGCAGAACTCAAATGCATTATAGCTGAACTGACATCAGAAATAGCTCTTATACTTGTTTATGTCGCACCTTCCGCACCAATGCCAAATACTTCTATGACGTTCAACAGGTCCTATGTATTAGAACATCTGCCATAATACTGCTAAATTAAAAAAAAAAACTTTTCATATACAATCACGTGAAAAATGTCAGAAAGGAAACTTGGGGGAGTTTAATTATTTTTTTTTTAGAATAGGCAAATCTTTCTTACCAATCCGAAAGTCTGAAGTTATTTTTTCCATCTCTAACATCAGAGCCGTCCCGAGACTTTTCACATTCTCTAAATCATCTTTCATAGAATAGGAGAGGTCCATAAGATAATAAAGGTCAATGGGGTAGTCTTCAGCTCTCTTGAACTTTAATGAAAACGTCTGGGGTTCCCCTGTTTCAGAGATTAAACAACAAACAGAAACCATTACAAATTCCACAACTGCACTGGCAAGAAAAATGCCTTTCTAAGGAAAGGCTTGTAAATCCTTATGAAGGTTTTGAATTACAGGTGAGTTATTTTTTATCCTGTTGACTGAAATGCTTAACACCAAGTTATGATGAAAAAATGTCAATAAGTGTTTCTTTCAAATGTTCAACTTCATATTTCCGAGGTTCTTTATCTCCGCACAGAAAAATTAGCATGCCAAAACCCAAGCTTCTTGTAGTTGCTGCGATTTTAAATCTTCATACTTGCAATCATTCCAACAAGGCTCCTTGAAGACTTAATAGCGCAAATTTTCAACATCATTTTCATCCAAGATGATTTCAATAATTCTCAAAAGTTAAAAATCCACATTGTTTTAATAGGTTTATAAAACAAAAGTTAGTTCTGGATGGAATATTGCAAGTTACTTTGCATCTACTAAGCTCAGAGCACAGAAATTGCAGTGAGAGAATAGCAAGTTAGTATTTGTTGTGATTATAAGCCCATAACCTGCATTTTACCAACAGAAGAATGTAATCTTACTCTGATGCTGAAAGGCAGTGCAGGAGGATTACACACACATACCACACACCCCCTTTCCCAGCAACTGAAACCGTATTCTTTTGCCTACTTTATATGAAATAAGGAATTACATCAATAGGATTTCCCACTCCCCTCGGTCATTGAGCTTAAATGGTAGTATTGCTGCTACTTAAGTTTGCCTAATAATTAGGAAATATTTGCTAAACAACAGCAAAATTAGTAAAGTGAGAAAAAACATTAAATAGGCAAGGTAAATAGCATATGGATGACATAGCTATACAACATGGTTTTCTCAAAAAAATACCCAAGCAATAAAAAAAAGGGAAAAAAAGCCATAACACAAAAAAACCAGCAAAAAAATCTGTTTAGATTTTCCTTAGCTAGTATTTCAAAAAGCCTGCACAGAAAGCAAGTATCCCCCTCTGCAAATACACAGTCCCTCAGAGAACTTATACAAATGCAAGTGCCTACAAACATCTTTTGGATAATCAGATTCTGGTTGCGCAGGTCCCTGCTATGTTCTGATGAAGAAACTTCTGTGTCAACACAGGAACAATAATTTGGTTTGAAGTAAAAAAGTTCACATTAGAAATAAACAGGAGCCATACCAAAATTGCAAAATAATTTTCATTACTTTCCTCTCTACATCATGCTGAGCCTGCTTCATATCATCTTCCAATTACTGCTGCAACTACCACCAAGCAGCTGACCCCAAGCACAAGCTCTTCTTCCAGGAAAATACAAGGCAGCTGTTCAATGGGTCTACAGTACCTGAGAACTCTCTCAGAGGACAATCTCCATTGTGCTCAAGTGAGCCACTAGCCCTGTTCCTCCTTGCCCCCTTCATTTGAATGAGATAAAGTTCTCTTTAGGGGCTAGAAATGCTACACAACTACTTTGTTTTTTCATTACTGTGGTTCTGCGTCCACATCTTTAGCCTTTGGAAGGTACTTTATGTAGCAATCCAAAAATTGTGCTAAATAACTACAAAACCACTTTGTTCAGACACGCAGACTTCAGGCAACAGCAGTACTTCAAGCAAAAGGAAATGCTCTCATAACTTAAAAGTTTTTGCTAACTCCTCTACTTTCATCCTACAGGCACACTGTAGAAAATCAACGACAAAATACTGAACACAAAACAATTTTATCTTTCTGATATATCTAACGATCCACATTGTATCAATTTTCTCCTTAGTTCTATTGAGAAAATAGAACAAGTGATAGTTTCTAATCTTTCTTAAAAATCAAACAGTATCTGGCGTACCTAAACACCTGGAGCTGAACTGAGTGGCTTTGCTATCATTCACATTATCTGAAAAATAGTCATTTCTGTAACAAAATGGTTACACACGCTAATCAAAAAATGCATAGACGTGGTGGTGACAGAAAAATCATCCCAAAACTGGAACGAAACTGTCCTTACCAACTCTGAGATGCAGTGATAATTTCTGTGGCTGGATTTGTGTAATGGCTTCTGGTTTCAGCTTCTCTGCAGCACCTTTCTTACGATTTGTTACTTCTCTATTTTCAAGCACCTGTTTGCTGCCTCTGGGATTTTCTATATCCTCCATAGGGCAGCCTTTACTCTTCAGGGCTGCCAAGTCATCACACCGGGCAGATGTTGGCTCTCCTTCTTGCAAAAAGTCCTAGAAAACACAGGCAAAAGAGTATCTAGTTTAAAGCTATGTGCAAGTTGTTATATTCTACCCACAACTGCTCTTTCTACAATGATCATAATTTTTTTTTTTCCAAAATTCAGTAATAAAACACATGGTCTCGAAATATATGAAATGATACTACATACATTCAGTGACTACTACTTACTTTCAGGAGTTTGCATCTACTTATATTTATCTGTGAATAAGATGCAAGTAAGAGGAAAAACAAAAATAAAGCCCAATGTCACCTCCATCAGAAGTAAGACATCTGTTTAAATTGGCTACTCTAAAAGTGATTGCAAGTAGAAAAATCTTTCATTTTCACATAGTTACCAATAATGTGAACCTACTTATACAGCCTGCTTTTAACATTCCTTCCTTTTAATTAAGATTATATAAGTGCACCTTGGTACTCCACAACAAAGTAATAGCTATATGCTGACAGAGCAGGGCAAAGAGACAACTCTTATTTTGGGGAAATTCAATCTGAATGTAACACCCATAAGCAAAACCAATCCTCAACTTTGTTCTGAACAACAAAGTATCATTACCTCAAACCTTAAATAATCTCTAACCTCAAATATAAATAAATATGGCTTCTAATTGAGAAACCTGGCAATTCTGATTCTGCCCCCTTCCCCAAAGTATGCATATAAATAACTGCATACTAAAGCTTGTCAGTTTTTGGTGATACAGACCTACAGGAAATCTGATAGCTCAGGGCCAAATGATAAAATCCAGTCAGTTTAATTAAATGTTGCAAGTTTATAAGCCGGTTTGGAGAATAGTAAGTAGGCAATATATAGAAAAAAAGATAAATTATCATGTCCTAGCAAGCAACAGGAAAATTTCTCACTTTCCAATAACAATCTAAAGAAGAGTTATAGAAAACATTTTCTTCTGTTTCTAACCTGAAGAAGATCTGTCAGCATACACTGGTTATATCTTATATTTAGTAGTTTCCTGAACTTAATTTTTCTTAACCTAAGAACATACCCTTTTTGTTTTGTAATGAAATAAACTACCTACACACACAAACCTATCTCCTACTCTTCAAGTCTACCAACAACAGAAAACTAAAATTTGAGAATCTTTCTTTTAGAAGAAAAACCCCCTTCAATCTCTTTCCCTACTTCACCTACATTTGTCTAAAATTAGCTCTTACTCTAATGTCACTGGCAGAATATAATTAAGCATACTCAGACAGAGTCCACATTGGAGTAATTTTTAAAAACTATTAGACAGCCTATATAAGGTCTGTATACACTTGGGATTTATAAAAGGAGAAGTAAACACATTGTGAAAAACATTTATACTCAAATCAGAAAAATCATAGTATTTGATTTTTTAAGTACAAATAAGTATTGAATTGAAGAACTAGAAGAAACTACTATTAATGAAAACAGACCTTTCTATATGGGTAAAGGATTCACTGAAGTTTGAAACCAAGGGAAAAAACCAAACCATAAAAAGATTTTTGCAACACTTACTGTTTTTTTACACCAGCCACAGTTTGGTCCTGCTTGTATACATTCCCCACATGACTTTGCATTAGCTTTTATGCAGTCGCTTCCACCTAGAGAGGAACACAAACCTGTCACTTCATTTATAAAAAGATGTTTACAACAACAGCATTTCACTCTGGCTAACTCTGGTTTTGTAAACTAAGTTCCAACTACAAGCAAGTTATTAACATGAGATATGACTGACCTACTGCCATTAGCATTTGTCTAGTGAGGTTGTATTTATCCACATAAATAACTGCTAAACAGATACAGTTTTAAAGCAGCAATTAACTACTGCACTGCAATCAAGTGCCTTACCTTGCTGGGCAAATCCATTCCATATCAAACAACAGAGGATGCCAGCACATGTGAGAAATTTGAAATTAGTCTGGAAGACAAAACCAGAAAGCAAACTGGATGATTTACTGTAATGAGTAGGTGCAAAAAATATTTTTTTTTTCACGAAGCTGTGAACATACAACTGTGTTTCAGAGGAGACAAGGAACATGGAACAAATGCAAATCTAATTATCTTAGTCATACCAGCTGGACAGCTTTGGCCTAATACAAACCATGTTTGTGGGCTACACTGTATTTAGAAGACATCATCAAACAGGACAGCTTCTTAAATTACTCTGAAATGCTCTTCTGCTAGGTAAATCAGCAAGCTATGAGAAATTTGGAAACATCCTTCACTTGGGGGGAAGAACCCAGACCAATCTTTTAACACCTTATAAAAAAATATTTATGCTGTGAATGTTATCAGAGAGACACTTCTAAATAAAGCTACCACAGCAATACAGGACGGAAACAGAGCTTCTATACCCACATCTCTGTTTCAAGATAAACACCACAGCCCTTTACAAAACATTTTCTTTGGAATCTTCAAAGGGCATTTTACAGATTAACTTTGCACTTTATACAAAAAACCAGAAATTTCTTCTCAAAATATGCACCATAAAGCATTCATCCCTGACATAAACTCTACCCCTGTTTTTTCTTCTTTAGACAACAAAAAATTAATTAATGGATACCACTCATGTCAAAGGAAAAAACACTTTGTTCAGCGCTATAAGTATTAATGAAAGGCTAAGTTTTTTAAAGTTTTTTTCTACCTTAATAGCAGCTTATCAGCCAGGGTCAGTTATCTTTTAAATTTTGATACTATTTTAAATTCTATTTCTTTTTTATTCATTATAAGAGTTCTGAGAACTTAAGACGATACGGCCAGTTTCCTTGAACACCCTAAAATGTTGCTAATTAAAGCCTCCCCAGACATCCTGGAAACAAAAGTATTCTTAATAACTTTTTGTTCTAAAAAAATATCTTGCAGTATAGCCAAGGAAAAGTGAATTTGGCAGGATCTCCTAAACTGAACATGCAATTTTTCTAGAAGAGGTACTATTTTTCCTATTAATTACCAACAAAGTAAGCAATGCTCAAATTAGTACAGCAGTTGAGCTTTGGTTTTTGCACACTGAAACACGGTTTTTACTTTGCACATCCAGCCAGACCGATCAGAGAAGGGATGGTCGCTCCAAAATCTGATGGGGAAAGTTTCAAACAGAAGCCAACCCTTTGCTAACAAATTGTATCCAACAACAGTATCAGATGGTTCATATTTTTCTGATAAATCATTCTGGCTCACTTTTCAGTGGATGCTATGATGAAAGGACAGGCAGTGAAGTTTAGACACAGAAGAATTAAGAGAATATGCTGTTGAACTACTTTGATAGGTGTTATGTATAAGCACAAAAGAAATTACTGGTTAAAAAAAGAGGAAAAATTGAAATGTGAATTATATCTTACTCAACTTCTGAACACTACTTACTGCATACATGCAACTCTAATTTCTCTCTGCACACTGCTGCAAGTGACCAGTCCTTCATTCACAAAAGCTCTCTTCCAGAAACACTCTTTTATTAAGTCCCTTTATAAGTGACCACCTAAATTCAACCTGTGCAACCACAAACTACGATCAGAGGGGAACAGTGAATGTGAGCAGGTGGAAGACAGATGAAGGGACTGAACCAAGGCTTGGAAAGTCAGTGGTTAGGAGCTCACCTACCAGAGCAGGAGTCTGGACAGCAAGTCCTTACCAAGTTGCTCAACTTTTAAGTTCTTCTTTCCTGGTTTTATGGTAGGTATATTGCGTTCAGCAAAGCTTGCTTCCCTCAAGTGAAAGGATATTTTGTTACTTGAGAAGCAATTTTGCTTTTAGTATCCCTGAATGGGGTGGGTTTTTCAGTAAGAAAAAAGCCAAGCTGCTGGCAACAGGTGAGTACCATCTTTTCTGTCAGGCTAGATGAGAAAATTATAAACAGTTCACCTTTTTAGGGCAGACTAAGAGTGGATGCACAGCAAGTCCACACAGACTATATAAATAAGTCAGCAAAGATGTGACACAGTGCTAAAGCTATGATTAAGACCATTTGGAAAAGAAAGGTTCCAGTGGAAATGCAGGCGCATGACGAATGCAGTTCTGGGCACAGAGTCCCGGTGAAGTTAACAAGGAAAATGTCCTTTTCCATATATGGCTGCAGCAAGGCCTCTCCCGGAGCGGCGCACGCAGCTCGCTTCCTTTACCTCCACAGCTTAACAGCTTTTCCAGCTGCTGAGGACTGGGAAAACACGAGCACAGATCTGCTGGTTTGGATTCAGTTCTGACTGCTGCCCCATGCAGACAAAGCCATGCACACCTTCGTCCTCTGACCCTCCTGCCTGCTGCTGCAGCGTCAAATGCATTCCCCTGCAAGTCCCTGGTCAGCACCGGGAACTGCGCTCTTGCAGATTTTTCCACTGAGGGAATAAATCCAAACAAATAACTCCCAAGTACACTGGATGGCCAAAGGAAGGCTTTGGAAACCCTTGGTGGAGCTACAACTGAATGTCGTGTCAGTATTCAACCACAGATGACTGCAACAGAAAAAACCCGCAATTGTTACAAGAAATAAATTACTATTTTTATGCAACATTTAACTATTTTCTATTATACTTGTTCTCCCCTTTCTAAATCCGTGAAAAATATCCCCAAATCCTTGAAAAAGTGGGTTTTTTTCTCCCTGAAAAAAAGCAACTCAAAGCCAAGTGACTGCAATCTCTTTAATAAAAACTGTATCACCACTTGGATCCTTTTTAAAAGGCTGCAAATGGTGTGCTATTGAAAAACTGATTTTAAAATAATATCTGCACATTTGTGAACCATACTCTATTTTTGTTAAATATTTTAGGAAAACAAACATGAACGTAACCTTAAATGTTTAGATTGAATGCTTTCCAAGTTGTTATTTTTTGCTAACTGTCTTGACAAACAATAATGCTTGAAGAAAATTTTTTATTTATAAAATCAGCTTTGATGGAAATTTCTGGAGCTTTTAATTTGAAATGAGAGACTCCTAAGTGACAACAGACAGAAGGAAGGATTATTTCTCCATAGAATTTTGAATTTTTAAATCAAGTATTTAGACCCTTCACATTATGCTAATCATCAAGATATTTAGAAATTAACCACTCCACAGTACTGAAGCCTTTTTAAATTTATTTATTAGAATGGCAATAGCATCCCTGCAGAAAATTAACTGAGCAAATGGGATCAAGAAAAAAAGTTGAGTTATACACACATTTATTCCTTTGAAATTAAATACTGATGGCTATGCTGCTCTCCTCTCATCACTCTCCAGCCACAGGCCACAGTTTATACAGACATTAAGGCAATATTAACAACAATGTGTTAGGTTCCTGCAGTATTATTTCCCTCAGCTGAGTTGCTCCTCATCTCACCCAGTAATGCAGTACCCACCAAGCTGATGGCAAGCACAGGAAAACACTGTATGGCATCTGCCCCTACTGCATTCTGAATTGTGCCTTACTGCAAAGCTTTCCATTGAAACACGCAACCAGAGCACGCGGGAAACATTTCGGTGCGCAGTAAGAGCTGAGCTGCTCTACAGATGCCACCTTTTTGAGGCAGAATCCAGACAGTCAACTTACTCATATCCCCACACACCACTCTAATTACACTTATAAACCTAGAAATGAATACACAACTCACACTTTTGGACTCGCATTCGTGCTTCCCGCAGCCTGACGCCTCTTAGCATGAGCTGCATTTTCACGGGTTTAAATCCTGGTTCAGAAGTGCTGCACAGAACTGATTCCTCCTAGAGCTGATGTTACATTTACAGCCACTGTCATGTAGTGCAAGGATAGAAAGTCACTTAAGAGAGCTGCCCCATCCTCCTTGTTGATTATTCCCTCTTGTTAATCAACCTCCTGGCTGATTACTCTTACTGCTTTCCTTTTTGATCAATGCCAGCATTACTGTGGCCACCAGGAGGGCTGGAGCAAGAAAAGATCTGTCTGAAACTAATCCAACAAAGTGCCTTGTTTCTTCCACCTGGCTACAAAACCACTTATCCTGGTGTGGCAGAAGTGGTGAGATGAGGATGGAGAAAAAGAGAACTTGGAGGGGGCGGGGAAGCAAAAGCTGGTGCTGCTCAGCCACAGCCTGTGGTTGTGTGCTGGACTACACTGGTCACACAGCCAAGCCGCCACCCCCAGGCATGAAGGCTCTGGTTAAAAAAGGAGCAGGAAGAGACACGTTTCTAAAATAAGCAGAATGAAATAGTCTCTGGAGATGCCTGTTGCAGAACTCGATGGCTACCCTGCTAAAACAGTTCCTTCTTCCCTCCCTCCAGAAGGTTTTCTGGCATTGGCTAAGGACCATGCTTTTCAGTGTGAATTTTATCAAAATCAAGTAGCTTGACTGGCAGAATGAAACCCATTGGCATTTCTGAAAAAAAAGTGGGGGGAAAAGAAGGGACTGAAGAACCAAACAACCTTAGTGACATGGGACGGCAATCACACAGACACTACAAACTTCTAGCAATGACCTGCAAATATTCTTGACAGCAGAACTCCCATAACAGATGTCATTAATTACAATCCCCAAGTTGCCTGCACATGAAACAACTCTAAACATACCTGCTTGTACAACTATTCACTGAAAAGAAGCAATTCAGTATAAATGAAAGCAGTAAAATGGTATCTTGCTGTTCTGTTTTGAGAGAAGCATATTACTGAGTAAGGCACCAGTACAAAAAAAAAAAAAAAGTTTTACACATAGTTACTTTTGATGAAAGCTTTCAAGCCTTCTGGTATAGATTTTCCCACAAATCTTAAATTGGTAATTCTTCATTTATGACCTTCACAGCTATCTTATTTACTTAATCAGTGCTACCGTGATACTGAAGTATAGTTGGAATACACGCACAGAAAATTCCAAGATCACCATTAAGAAACTATGTGATTCATTCTTCATTAAGCAAGCAGAGATTTGGGATAAAAACTGGTGCTTGAATTGCCAGCAATTTCAATCAAAGAACCCAATCCTAAACTCAGGCTGCAAAACTACTTGTTTCTTGGATGCAGACCAGCCCTGTGATGGCTGCCCTTCACAGAGGGCCAGCTCCTGACCTTGCATCATCAGGGATGAGCTAGCAGAGCATCACCATGTAGGGAAAGTGAATTTGATGGGAAAAGCCAAGATGGACAATAGAAGGGCAGTCTCAAGAGCTGGACTTTGCAACACACTAATCCAAATGGGAATGCCAGAGGTAAGCCTTCCTTCAACAGCCTATCTATCTACCAGCCTAACAGCACAGCTCCAGACCACAATGTTCCTTCTGCCCCTGGTAACTTCATAGACATGAACACAGCAGGTTTTGAACTGCTTGCAGTAATATGGAAAGAATGGGATGTTATCTCAGACTGAAGTGCAAAATAAAAAATTCTTTAGCACTGAAATAACTTTTACACAAAAAGTTCAGCACATCAAGACTGCTTACTCAAAATGTTTCCTGAGAAAACTTTAAGGCATAACCACTTCAGCTACTGTGATGCTACAGCACGAAAGAATTATCAGTATTTCATATTGGACTTAACTTCCATCAGTTATTTCTAAGTTAATGGAATAAAACAAGTCTCCAAATATTTATGAGAATTGCTTCCATAAACACTGCTTTAGCAAGGCATCATATAGTAAAATAATAAATAATAAACCAGTTAGGACTTAAGTTTCAATTCCAAGAGAGTGAAAATCTACAGAAAAGTGATTTTCTGCTTAGGTTAGGGAGACCAGCTCCTCCATTCCAGCATGGTTCCGTAAGGTCACCTGACACAATTAGTGTATATCATTGCATGTAGAGTATGTTAGTTCAGAAGATTCCCCTGGCAGGGTTGGGAAGTCCAAAAAGAGATGAGAATACACATTTCTGCATGCCCAAATCATGGGAAAAGGTATCACAATTCTACAAGTTTGACATTGAAACTACTGTGCCCTGCTTCTGTGCCCAGTAAGGTTGAGAAACGTGAACAGTAACACAACTGCTAAGACTGAGTTACACTACATTACTACCCACAGTTTATTCATATAGCTCTAAAAAATTTCCCACAAAATCAAGCAGCTTCGAATTCACCAAAAAGGACTGAATGCAGTGGGAAAAATCAGTAGGTGTTAGTTTCTAAAATAACCTTGTGTCTTTTGCTGAAATCCCAGCATGGGCACCTACATCATGCGGCCTCTTCAGCAGAATAAATGAAAATGTTCAAGTACAAGTACGAGCAGGCTGAGGCCACAGCTCATGAGAACAGAACTGGAAGGCTGTTCATGGTATCATCTTGTGTCCCCAGAGTATGGGGTGTTTGTTAGTTTATACAGGACACAGCTGCTTCAAGACTGAACCACTAACTTCACAAGCACTTACATAGTTTGACCATATAATTGCTTTTACATAGAATTTGCTTGTATTTGTTTCTGGGTTTCACAGGAGCTCACAACTTTCTGACCGTTCTAAATAATGGAATGAAAAGCAACTGGGTATTTTATGCAAAGCATTTTTTGGTTTTGATTTGAATTATAGAATGGAAACAAATCTGCCCAAGTTAGGTGCCTGGCTGTAGGGAATTGTGGAGGGGCAGATTTTTCTTAATGGAAAACATGAATTTCATCTATATCAGAAAAAATACAGGTAGCAGTTTCAGAACAACTGCAGATGATAAAGTTTTCTGGTATCTGACATCTCTCCACAAGGAGAAAGATAAAATGCAGAAGATCCAGCTGGGACACGACAGAAGGTGGTAATGGATCCCAGATATTTTACAGTACTGTGGCATACACAGGATGCAAGGTAACAGGGTTTAAAAGGTCCCTCCTCAGCCCCAGAGGGTTTGCATTCCCATTTCCTGGGAATGCTCTATCATCCTACAGGATATAGTAGTAGGAGCTTTAATTAAACCAAAGCTGCTACACAGAACAAAAGGCACAGAGACAGAAAACAAACTGATAGCTTTGTCTCCAGTTTACCTACTGAAGGGCTCATATGGCAGGAGGTAGATAAAAAGGTGTAAGTGGGGTTCCAGTTACTGTTCCCTGTAATATTTACAGATTTACAGCATATTGTCCATGAAAAAAACCAGAGACTTGGGTTCATAATTTGGAGTATGACCTTTTTTTTTTCCCCACCAAATGCTCTACCCTGAAGGAAACTGAAGGGAAACAGATACATGTTCACACTCAGACACATAAGAGAGCCTCGAATGCAAAGCTCCTGTGTTGTGGATGACGACTCTGACCAGTGCACACTGGGCTGAAATCCCTCTCTACTTGCAGACCGGACCAATCCAAACTATATGGACTTCTCTAGGGACTTAAGTTAAAAGTGAATACAAGGAGCTAAATACAAGGAACCAAAGGCAGCCAGGGAGCTTTCAGAAAGCCAGAAAAACCTACAGAATGTAGACTTTCATGGAATGTATCAAACCTATTAAGGCAGGGTAAATTATATACCATGCCTGATTTCATTGTATTTCTACATGTGTTTCATTGTTTTTCTGTCTTTTCACTAGCAAAATCTATTGATAATTTCTGTTAATGACCAACTCCTGCAATCAGCTGTACACCTAAGTAACACTCATCACAAGAAAAACAAGTGCCTTAGCAATTTGTAAAGAAGACTACTGCTACTAAAGCCCACTCAATTTATTCACAGAATATTCTGAGATGGAAGGGACACACAAGGACCACTGAAGTCCAACTCTGGGCCCTGCACAGGACAGTCTCAAGAATCACACCATGATTTGTGTTTTCATGAAAAATATTTCTATTTCAGAATCCACACATGTCTAAATTTCATGCTGACAATGTTGATAGAAGGTAAAAGAATGGGGAAAAGATGCACAGGGGCAACTTGAAGATGCAGTTACTGACAAAGATTCTTCCTCTTTCTAGTCAGCAAACCCCAAGTGCAATCTTGATCTCTTCCGTTTGTTCTCAGGTCTTTTGGAGAACACTGTGGTGGAGGCAGGATTAACATTGGTTAATCAGCACCACTTTTGAAGGAAGGACCTTTTTTCAAACAGTGTGTGTACACACTGCCATGCACAGATCTCGGGGTTTTTTGGGGTTTCTTTCAC
>VXBB01011777.1:1214014-1225373 GCA_013399915.1 Illadopsis cleaveri | reverse complement strand
CTGTGTCTTCCTGGGCTCTGTGCCAGGCAACCCCCCTGCACAGACCCCCCTGGACAGAATTCAAAACCTCTTTCTTGGGTTCCAGACCCCTTCACCGAGGTCTGTGACCATCCAGGGCAACCAGAGGAATGCCCTGGACTCCCACACACAGACAGCTTGTAATTCATGACTACATCTTCACAGCATTACCATACCACAAATCATTACTAATTTAAGGACACTGCTTTGCTGCATTAACCATCCTTGTCCCTGGCTTGGTTTTCATGCACATGAAGAGACTATTTGTATAATGCTTTCTTGACCTGTTGAATTATAATTTGAAGCCAAGATTCCACAGTTCAGGAGTTGCTTTGTAAAGCATCTCAGCACATGAAAGACAGATAGACACAGCTCACAAGAACAAGCAACCTGTGCAGGATAACCACATATATGAAACTGTTCAAGAGCCAAGTCAGGTACTCTTTCTCATGAAAATATTCCTTTTTATTTAAATATTTTTACCAGGCAGTTATCCACAAACTGCAATTTACAGCGTAAAATCTGACAGCTGTATTTTGGAAAACTAGACTAACAAACAGGTGTATTGTGCTTAATGTTCAACACTAAATTAGGAGAGAAATACAACTCTGCATGTTCTCCATCAGAGCACTCAGACTTGCAGCTACACCTCATTAAAACATCATCAATGTGCTTTATGTGTTGTTTACCTATGGCATACACCTAGTTTAAGCTATAACATTCACATCTCTGACAACCCAGCTTGCAACTGCATCTTGCTCTACACTTTTCAAGCTGTTGTGGTTATGAAATCCCATGTCGGTGCATCCAGCCCACAGAACCTGGGGATTCCTACAAGGATACTATGAAGCTCTTTGAATTTTAGGAAAGGACAAAACAATAGAACCTGTTCCTGTGCTGCTTACACTGGCATGCAAGCACCGTGAAAAGGCACCTCTCCAAGCCTAAACCACTAAAACACACCAAGCCCATTGCTACCCCGATACTGTGGTTGGAAGTGTTTGCTGCATCTACAGCACCTCTAAACATGCACACCTAGAAAGCTTCCTCTTAAAGGATAAATATACAATGTGGACATGTGCCAATAACAAAAACATGTAATTTTTTTTCCCCTTAAAACTGTCACTGTCAAAAATATCCCTTTTCCATACTCTTTCAAACACAAGCTTCCAATAGCTCATCACAACCTTGCTGACTCAAAGCACATTGTCTCCAGAAATTTGTAAGAATTCTCACCCTACTCAATCTTGCTATTATCAGTAGGCATTTTTCTGTAACAAATATTTCAGGATTTTCATTATTAGAAGCATCTCTTTACACAACTCTGATTAAAACAGAATTTCAAAAATCTGTTGTTTCAGTACTTTTCAAATGCTTTTAGAACCATAAGTTGTTTTTGCCATAAAAGCTTAATTTCTTCTCTAGTCTAAATATAACACCTTTTTTTTGGTGGGAGAAAGTGTGAACTGCATATTTAACTTGTTTACATAGTTTTTGTCCAGGCTACAAGACTTCTTGGCTAAGTTTAGCACAGGCAGATTACAATCAAGAATACCACATAATAATTTGAGCCATTCTAGTAGAAAACATGGGGGTCTGTTCTGTGTGGTAGTATTAAATTCCTGCACACTCTGCACCACTTACTACTCCCATAAAGACACTATTTAATTTTGTGCAACTTAAACCTCACATTTATCCACATGGGGAAATGAAAAGTTTAGTTAAGCATATAAATATAGCTCTTACACAGCTGACTGTAACTGATGCTTCCGAGGCTGTATTGCCTCCATGACTGCCACAACATCTGGCTAAACTTACTTTAATCCAAGCTTCTCTGTTAAAGGAAAAGCAGAACAGAGGCAAGTATGTTCTTAAGTAAAAAGCTAGAGAATTTCAATAAATGCAATGTCTCACTCATCTATTTCTTTAAGAAAAAACAATTGCAAATGTGTTGCTGGCTACTGCTGCAGGTACTGCAGGAAGCCAGCAGCTGGCACACCGCAAAGAGCAAACTCAGCGGAAACTCGTCTGTCGTTACATGGCAGAGTTCACCCACCAGGAGCTATCATTAACACTCAGGGTACAGTTTCAACAGCCAAAACCCAGATGAAAGCTAACTGCAGCTGAAAGAATGAGTAGTGCTGCAGCATCTCCAAAAGAGCAAGCTCTGACTCTGCACTACCGCTCAGGGACCTCCCTCACCTCTATCCCAAGCCAGCTCCACTGGGACATTGAGCCATCCCCTTCCCCTCCATGTCAAAAGCCACTTTCTGTAAGTCTTAGTGAAAACCAGACCTCCACATGGACAGAGGAGTGCAGAGGAAACAGCTTCTAAGCAGGGGCGGGTGGCTGTCAGACTGACTGCCCTTCAAAATAACACTGGGCTCTCTGCGGCTAAACCAGCCTAAATTCAGGCTGTCACAGGCCATCTATCCTAAGCTGATCTTGGATTAATTGTTTATAAATGTTCTGTAACACAGCCAGTCAGTTTGGGGAACTACTTTGATTTTATTTTTACAGGTTATCAGAGTAAGTTAGTTGGCCAAAAAAATTAACACAAGCAAAGAACAAAATACTGAAGGATTTTACGTTTGTTGTGGTTGGTTGTTCATATTTTAGTTCAGAATTTGAATAGCAAGCACATAAAATAATAGTTACAGATAATATGAAAATATTTAACATCAAGTTTTTAAAAAGAGTAACCCTATATTCACTATTCAAACACAATTTAGAATGAGACTTGTACTGAAACAACTCTCATGCTCAACATTCTTTTAATGCCAGGTAAGTGTCCACAAAAATGATCATGCAGAAATAATGAAAAACTGGTCATCCCACAGAACTACATACAGCCTTATAAATCTGTATCTATGAGATTTTGAATATACTTTAATTCTACAGATATTTAATTTTTCATATGTATGTTATATATTTTTGTGTACATAACTAACGATGATTATTAATTCAATGGCAGTGATAACTGGCTAGGCAGAAGCACAAACTGAAACAGTGGACTTCATCCAGATTTCGATGTAAATTTGAGCACTTGCAAAAAGCTCATCAATCTCAGGAAAAAAAATAACTTCAACTTTAAAAGACTTTTTAATAAAAAAAATCAAAACCACCCAGACTCATCATGAAGTACTTCATAAAAAGCAGTCCTTGCCTGAAAAATCTGCCTATTCATACACTTCTGCTGCTTTCCAGAGCAGGATTTTAAACCTGGAGTCCTGCTTTTAAGAGCACTGCAAAAGATAATAAAAGATGAAGTTTCTCATAGTAGCCAAGTACACGTACCAGTTTGCTTCTAGTGAACCCAGGCAACAGCTCAGCTTCTCCAGACCCTAAAATTCCCCACTTTGCACCCTGCATCTCTCTGGTGCCAACTGCGGACGACACTTTCACCTCTTGGCTGAGCCAGTGGAACAGGCTGAGCAGTAACATCTTGCTGAGTGATTTCTCACCTCATCTAGCAAGTTAAGATGGATTACTCAAGTCAGAAGAGCACTGAAGCAGGCACGAGCAGATGCTGTGAGGTTCCACGGCAGTTTATGCCAACTTATCTCTGCACTGCCACAGTGCCACACGCTCTCGCTATGAGTTGCAGGTTTTCCCGTTCCTCCCCTGGCTCTGAAGCGTGCCCTTTGCAGTGCATGTGGTGCCCCAGCTGCAAAAGCTGATCTAGCTGAAAATTAATTTTTTGCCAAGCTATTTTTCAACCAGTTATTTCAATAACTCGAGGTACAGCCCTATAACTTCCACAGCTGATGCAAGCAGGATGGCAAAACTGCACAGCTACAGGCAAGAGGGATAGTTGAGATCTACAGCTGCTATAAGTTGCTGCAAAACCCCACTCCTATGAAAATTAAACACAATTTTAGTTGAATCCATGGTTCAAAAGCCACTGGAACATTTTGGCAAATTTGAAAACCAATTGTCTGCTGCAGAATTTTGAGATATCACTAATGAGCGAGCTCTTTTTTTCCCGAACTCTGCAGAGACACAGGATTAAAAGCTACATTAAAAGCTACATTAAAAGCTATTATTGTAGCTTCCAGCTACAAACAAATGTTAATCATATCAAATACAGATACTATTCATATTAAATAAAGATATTATTCATTTAGAAAGCGAAACTGCATTGTGAATTATGCACCAAAAAGAGGCAGTATCTGTGCAAATTCTTTTATTACTACCCAAATATTCTGCAAACCCGACAGCTGGCAATGGTAAAAATGCTGGCAGCACTCATACACAGTATAGTTACTCCTTAAAGCTGAAGTTGAGTTTTTCACTGAAAGGAGATATCTGTAACATGGCTGTGTAACATTTTAGTCTAGCCTTTGAAAAGTTATGTAAACAACATGTGTAATGGAGGGAGATAACACATAGAAAAAAATGTTTATTGCTGTTTATTGATTTTATTATGCATTTTTAACAACCTATAGCTGATACGTACAGCATGTTCTTCCAAAAAAGGAAATTTGCTGTTTCCTTTTTTATGCTGAAGTCCACACCCAGGAAAAATTACACTGAAGTTCTTGTACATTAATTTCTCACACTGATTTGTATTTGCATAGAAGTGACAAAAACAACACAAAAAATCACTACCCATTTTTGAGCTGTACAGTAAAAGCAAAGCTGAAGTGTTAGTTTCTAAAATGTTACCTTTTCAGATGTTTTGGAAATGCATGTAAGTTATATTCACATGTAACTGAAAGACAGATTTTGAATTTATTCTGACACAAATCAGCAAATTGACAATTAAAAAACTGACACGCCTTGTCTTTTATGCAGACGGGCTATAGCATGCCTTTCAGCTTTGGGACAATCTCCACCCAGCATCACAAAGTCAGCACAACAACACACACTAAATACAGCCTTGCAAAAGCACAAAAGGAACCTCTGAGAAGGTAATTCTTGACTTTATCCTAAGCCCACTAAAATTAATTCCCTGATACACAAGAAAATAAAACATCAGTGTAATAAGAAAAAAGCCCAGCCAGAACTTACTGGCAGCACATCAACCATGCTTACCCTAGCCAACCTTGCGGATAATGACAGCAAAGATTTATTCATTTCTCCTTTTCATTAACAGAAGAGGGAGCATTTCACTTGCTGACCGGACAAGAATAAAGCCTTCAGCCACTCCATTCTTAAAGATGTGTTAGCAATATCAGAAGTCATCTTGATATAAAATTTATTTCAAATTTCTCGATAACCAACTAGTAAAATGTGTCATCTTCTGACATCTGTGAGAGTGCTCTGATTTAACATCCAAAAGATTACATTCTTTTGTGTTTATCTCCACTTCAGAAACAGGCCTTCCTTTTGGTTGTACCCATCTTTATACAAAACCTCTTTACCCAAGACCTGGAAAATCAGACAGCTGAGGGTCTAGGCAGAGCTGGATGTTCCCAACTTAATACTTAAGCAGCTGAATTTGTGGAGGATGCTGGCCAAGCTACTAGAATGCCAGGTCCTTCAAATGCTTCAAATGACCAAAATCAATCCCCAGGATGCTCCTGGATGCTCCAGTTACCCCACTGCTCACTGGGAGAGCATCCTCTGCTTTGTGGAAGACCATTTCCAGCAGGTCTTGCCAGTCTACAGGGACCCAGTGCAGATGAGGACACACCAGATGGCTTCGTAGAGCAGCTTCCTCCACAAGGGGAAGATGTGACTCTCAGTGCTGCTGCCCAAGGTTAGCACATGTTAAGACACATTAAACTACAATTCCACCAAAGAAAATTAAGAAACACTAGAACGATGGGTTATCCTCCTTTTCCCCTTGCAGAATGGACACATCCTTATTTCAGTATTTACTTCAAGGGCAAGATTATGCCAAACTACACATCCCAGTTTCAGGTTTGTTTCCCAGAGACTAAGTATGCACTGATATCCAAGATACCACCTTTGACTCATCACCATTTCCTAAGTGAAATACTGACTCCTTCTAAACGAATCTAATACAATTACTTTTCTTCTCCTTTTAAATAACCACAAATCAGTTATCTTTAAATGAGGGTAAGTTCAGTGTTTCAGTTTAGCCCAATATATAATTACTGCTTTTCATTCTACCACAAAGGATGAGAAAAGAAGAAAGATTTTTCATTTCCTGTTCAGCTTCCATATCAAAAATGCTTTTACTTGTACATCTATAAAATTCAAAAAACTGTTAATAGCTGTAAAAGAAAATTAACTACATGCAAGTACTTCTTTGTAGTATAAATACTACAGAGAAATTTATAGTTTAATACAACAAAAATTTGCAGAAACAACAGCCCTTCTTCCTGCTTTTGCACTAGAATGTACCAAGAGCAGGAGTTAAAACTAAGTGAGTCAAAACTAGGACTAAGCTAAGTAAATGATGTCATACAAAACACAAAGCAGAGATAAGAGAACTACAACTACAACGCAAATCATTTAGGGGAGGAAATTACTGGCATTAGATATTGTATATGTTGCAGTTTATGAGCATTATAAAGAGGAATCTGCACTTAAACATGGTCTTACAGATTAGAAGTTTTGAGAAAGCAACTTTTATAGTCTAATGATTTGCTGACAAATTGTGAGAACTGCATTAATTTAACAAAGATTCGCAAAACATTTTTCTGGGACAGAAAGGAACAAAAAGGATGGTGAGAAAAGATCAGTATCTTCTTAGCTCTTACAAGCAATAACAGAGTTAAGATTCCAGCCTCAACTTAGTTACTCAAAACTTTCCCCTCTAATAAAACCACAAGAATACTAATGGTATTTTGTTGCTGCTGTTGGAAAAGAAGAAATGCACATGAAACTGCTTTTAAGACAGAAAGCATGTTTCATAACCTATTTTGCCGCTGACTGTAAAGAGAAATGAGAAAGATATAGCAAAAAAAAAAAATCACTAATATGTTAAAGAACCTCTGCTCAGTGACATCCCAAAGATGATTACAAGTAGGAATTCTATCACCTTTTGCAAAAGAAAACACTAATATTATAGTCTCATCAGGCTATTTCCCCTACCACGTCCTTGGTTATGTGCAAATTTTGTTACAGGTTAGAGACTTTACCATCTCTCTGAACATATTCAATCCATTAGTGGGGGAATACACTAGCCCAGGAAATCTACTAGCCACACTAGTTCACAAACAGAAAAGTATGAGAAGGTGGTTATTACCAAAATACAAGATGTTTACTAACAACATTCTGCTAAAGAGAGCACCTTCAGTACTGAAAAAGGCAATTGTATTATTTAGTGAGGTATAACAAGGTGCCTAGTATCTCATTATACATTCACAGAAGTAAAAAATTTCATTTTCTGTATAACGTTCCCAACAGAAGCTGTTCAGCAAGCTTGCATGTGTCTTAAATCGGGCTAGAAACTCACACAGCTAAAGTATAAGACAATTTCTTACAATGAAGCTGTGCATACTTTTTACTGGTACTTACATTAATAATCCACATGGTGAGAGAGAAAAAGGTTCAGAGAAAGAGTCTTCTCATAAATTTATTCTGATTTACAGTTTTAGGAGTTTAGGTTACTGGACCACACCGATGCAGGATATATTAAAAAAGAAAAAAAAGAAATAGAATTTGTCTTCCCATTTGTGGGTAAACACACAAATGGCTTTGTAGGTTACCCCAGAAACGCCATAACCACAAAAACTGACAGATACTGGTCAATATTGTGGTCCCCTCTGGTTACCACATGACAAGAAACATCACCCTTTTTAGAAAGTTGGCAACACAATACACCACAGGGCAGTGCAAGGAGGAACTACAAAGAAAAAAAGGAGAACATATCAGCCTCCAAAAACGACAGTATTCAGCAGCATTATAATTATCCAATAGATTTTAATTTTCTGACACAAAAGGAACATTAAATGAGACACAGATATTGCCAGTATCTGTCCAGGAGACAGAGCTGCAGAATTTGTTCATCTGTTCATTTGTTTCAAATCTGTGATACTTCTTCCCTCTTGACAAGCAAACAAACATCCTCTTCAAAAAAAAAAAACAACCAGCTAACTCTCCCATACAACAAAAACTTATTGTCATGTGCAGCTCTGAGATGTGTTTGTCTAAAAAACATCCCTGCACACCTACGCCAAAGCAGAAGCCTGAAAACTTTCACTGTCAAACCAGCAACATTCTAACTGGCAGTGAGAACGGTGCTATTAGAACGTAACTTCAAGGCAAGGCGAGTGGGGCGAGTGGAACAATGTGTAGAATCAGCAATATAAAGATAGATGGGAGATGAGAGGCAGGAAAACACAGACTCCGAGTTTTCTGCTGCTGGGAGACCGGAAATTTTCTGCTGGGCACAGAATATAGCAGCTGACTTAAAAATCTAGTCACAGGGGAATAGTACACATACTGGCAAGTACTTTTTAATGACACTTCCAAAATAAATCTAACTACATACTGCCTTAATTACATTTTTAAGATTGATTTAATTTATGTAATTGCTTTACGACCTCTACCAATAGAAGCAGTTAAAAAGGCAAAACAAAAAAAGAAAAAAAAAGAAAAAAAGGCACTCCCAACAAGGATTCCCTCTCAGAGTGCTAACAGCAGCTCCTAAGAATTAAAAGGATGCCAAGGGGATTGGCCATCCTAAAAAAAAAAAGTTGGAAAAAAAAAATCACTTGATGTTTTAGAAAAGCAAAGGAAGCAGAATGGGCTCTGATATTGTAAAGTATGGATTCTGTCTTTTCTGGATCTATCTAATCAACGTCTTTTCCAAGTGTCACGTGAGGTGGCATGAACAATCTTAAAGCTAGTGATTAATACTGATTTAACTTCATTTGTGCAATGTGTCACTGATTACAATAGTCTGTCTTACATGGAAGGGGTACAAAACACATTTAGAAAGGAATGAGGAAGAGGAAGGTCAGGTATACCAATAGCCAGCAAGCTCCATCCAGCCTTCCTCCACAAAACCAACCTCCCACACCATGTGAGGAGAACTACCAGAGAAAGTAGTACAGCTCACACATCCACCTCCTGTGCAGCAGTGACAGGTGACACAAGCAAAGGCTGCTTGAGGCATCATGAGCAGGTCCACACTGAAGAAACCCAGGCCCCAGGACCACGTGCAGGAGAGGAACAACAGGGACTCTGCATGGCTGTCCACCAGAAGGAAAGGGAGCCCGATGCAGAGCTAGAGCCTTTGCTTAGCAAAAGGTCCCATCAAGAGAAGGTACTTAACAGCCTGTTGAGCAATCACAGCTGCAGGACCTTGTTTCAGTACCAAGAACCACGAACCAAGTACCAAGACAACCACGAAGCCTACAGCAGACTGATGAGAAGCTGGGAGAACCACAAGCTAAGTGTGCATCACATCACTCAACTAAATCGAGACTGGGTGGAAAGGTAGGCATGACAACAATTTAAGAACAACTGACGGGCACTCATACCAGCAGCAGCAAGGGAATTATATTCAGGGCAAGGGAGACCACAGCACGTGCCCACCGCACGTGTGCCTGGCTCTCCCCAAGTTTGCTTTTCTGCTACCCAAGTTGTCGACTTCCTGAGCTGCTGCTACAGCAAACAAGCTTTTTTCAAATCTGAACTACAGCAGAGCTACTCAGTGAGAGGTACAGAGAAGACAGTTTAGAGAGATGAATGAAATCATGAATCAGGAAGAAAGAACAGCAGGAAAAGTTCTCAGACAGTTTTTTTCAGCTTTGGGAATCACTTCCCAAAGGAAGTGGTATAAGGCAAACCACTTGAGTAATTTAAAACACTCAAGACAAAACACTGGAATTCTGCACTCCCATCAGAAATTCGTGAATATTCTCACAGAAATGAGCAATCCTCGAAATCAGTCCTTCACAAGGGTGGGCATTACTGGGGACATGGCACAGATCAGACGCCTGAACACAGCAGAATGAGCTCCCTGGTTGCACCCACAGAGAACACCAGAGTTTTAACTGCTGACATTTCATTTTGAAATAAATATGGTTTATTTATCATGTGGCTGGCAAACAGATACAGCACTTACCAGCTCCAACTTTGATCAAGGTAAGATTATGCATGCCTGTCAGCTTTTCACCTTTCAGCTGAAACATCTTTGAAAAGGACAAAAGTTGAAGGTGTTCACATCTTAAACTTGTCTTGTCTTGCCAACTTATTGCCAATGGCTCACTGTTTTTGCAACCCTTATAAATAGAGCCTTAGGCAAGCTTGCAAAATGGTACTTAATCATTTCCCAGAGGCAAGTAATATTTTTTGTGACAGGAGAATGAATCATCGGTTTCGATGCTGGGATGGATGTGGACAATGAATGTCTTTGCTACTCTTAGTCTTGTTTAATTTAGTCTAATTTACATCTTTCTAGTAGTATAACACTATTTAAAAAAACCCCGTACAAACAAACAACAAAACCGCCTCAGTGCTACCAAGCTGTCTCATTTCTCAGAACTAATTTTTCTCACGCTACCAAATGATCTGTGTGCCAGGAGTACAAGTTATTTAAATCTGTTTCCACATACATAAAGTTCTGCTTCATTTCAACACCTTAGCACACAAGTAGCATTAGCCGTGAGTGGTTCCACTAATCTAAATGGAGACAATCCTTACTCCTAAAGGTTTGTGTACCTTGGCATGAACAAGACTGTAGCAGCAATGACAAATCTACCAGAAAAATCAACATTTTCACCCAACAGCTATGTGCACATGTGCTGGCATGAATGGACTGTTGTATGGACAAATAAAGCAAACATGAATGCTGATCAACTTTTTTTCATAAATAGTCACAAAGACTACCTAATGAGTTTAACAGGCAGTCAGATACAGATTCCATAATACAAAGACATCTGACATGGGCCTAAACAGTGAGTCAGAATGAACTTCCCATCGCTTCGTGTTTCCTTCCAGCCACCAGTAAACGAAGGCAATACTAGGAGACAAAGCGCTGTGCTACTGCTGAAAGATTTTTCAGAAATCCCCATGTGGGACATGACATAGAGGCCTCACATTCCCACTGCCATCCCGACACAAGCTTATAGCAAGCTACAGAGGCTCAGAGCCAGTTTGGACGGATCAAGCAGCCAAACGCTGCACTGCGACCATCCCGTCATTCAAACTGCACATACCCCGCTCTCAATGCTCGTCTTCTGCAGCTACGAGCAGACCAAAAACCTGGGTACTCAGTTCCCGCACTGCCTCACTCCTTTCGTTCCCATTCCTACACATCCAGGGCCCGCTTCCCGCGGAAGGCACCTTCCCCCTACGGACGGCCGCCTTCCCGGGAAGCCGCCCGAAACTTTCCCAGCCGAGTGCTGCCCCTTCCCCGGGAACCGCCGGCGGGAGACGGCGGCCGGGACCGGACACGGCACCGGCACGGGCTCCG
>VXBB01011777.1:1201482-1213753 GCA_013399915.1 Illadopsis cleaveri | reverse complement strand
TGCCCGCCGCCGCCTGCTCCGAGCTGCTGCGGGAGCCCGGCCCGCGGGGAAGGGGAGGTCCGCACTCCGCTTTACCCGCCCCGGAAACACATTCCTCCTCGCTGCCGTCAAGCGGGCCGGGGAGGCGTCTGCGGCGCGGCGGGGGGGGGCCGGGGAGGCGGGCGTGGGGGNTCTGCGGCGCGGCGGGCAGGCACGGGAGAGCCGTGCTTGAGGCGGGGCTCAGTGCCCGCTTCCCTCCCGCTTCCATCCGTGCCGCCCGCCAGCGCCTTATTTGGCGGGGTTTGCCAGCGGCCCGGCCGCCGGGCCCAGCGCTGCAGCCCCCGGGCTGGGCCGGTGGGTGGGGACGGGGCTGGGGCTGCCCCGCGGCCTGCTCGCCCCGCCGGTGCCGAAAGGCTATTCGAGCCCAGCCCTTTTCGGGAGGTGGTCTCCTCCTCTCTTCCCTGCCTGGTTATTCCACGCGCGGCGGCAGCGGGGAATCTGATGAGCAAAGGGGGATCGCCCGTTTCTCTTGCTGGCAGCTGTTTCCAAAAGCAATGGAACTCACTAAGTGATCGATGGATGTGGAAGTCACTAAGCGATGAGTGGGCTTGTCTGGTCCTAACACAGGCTCCGAGCTAAAAGGTGGCTTTCCCCAAGTCCCTCGGCCGGAGCCCGCTGGTGTTCGAAGCGTGCCCTTGGTATTTTAAAGTGCCCTTTAAAGTAGGTACTTGGGAAGTTACCGATTTCAAAAAAAAATTAATAACCATGCCATTCGACACATTTTTGAAGGTAAGGTGTTGGGAAACATTAGCTATGAACTCACAGCTCAGAGCTCTAAGCACTGTGCCTTTATGTGTGACAACTGGAGCTTGTGTCAGTTCTTGTTTTTGTGTTGTTAACCAGCAGTGCTGCAACTTGTTTATAGTTTTAATCACTTTTCCCCTGCTTGCTTTCTAGCTGCATTTTGAAATAAGAAAGGAATGATGTTTTTACTTTACTCAAGTGTGGCCTGTGATTCAACCCCGTGTTCCACTTAGGCAGTGCAGTGGTTTAGGGTGCAGTTTTGTAACAGCTGTTTTAGCAAAAGCTTTTAATGCTGGTACAGCTGTAATTGCAAAACTGTTTTAGTGGTGTTGGAAAATGAGATTGAAATGACAGACTGCTGTTCCAAGCAGCTCCATCAAAAGCAAGCACTGGACAAATGAAATAGTAGATAAATAACTGACACTCAGAAATAAGGGCAGCAGGGACTATATGTTTCAACAGCTAAATCAATATATAATATTAACGCTGTCAGGAAAGAAGAAAGCCACCAGAAAGCCAAAGTCTTAAAAATGGTAAAAATTAATGCCATGCAAACTAAAAGCAAATGTAAGAGGAATAGTGATCTGCCAAAAATGTGGGAAATTTAAGTACTGGAAGATAAAAATTACTTTTATCCAAGGTATTCTTCTCTGCTTCTCTATTTTAGGGTGAAAAAAACACATCTGGTGTTAATTATGACAAGATTGTGGATTTTGATCCTCGTATAAGCCATTTACTTAAAAGATGGACTCGATGATCCTTGTGGGTTTCTTCTAACTCGGAATATTCTGTGATTTTGCCAGAATATGCAAATAGTGAGCAGCCATCCACTAGAGTGTACTGCAAAGAAGTGGTGGCAAAAATGTGCTACCAAGATCACTAGGGCTCTGAGGAGTAAATAAAATTGCTCAATAGACTGGTTCAAGTGCTACCCAATGCTCTGCTCAGATCTTGCGTCAAGTAGCCAGTGGCTGGCTGTGCTGAGCTGTAGGAAATCAACAGGAAAAAAATCTCACAAATGGCTGAAAAAAAAAAAATCACTGAATTATTTGGCTGCTTTCTGGACTCCTTTGGAGAGCACAGATGGGTATGAAAATCATTTGTTATTTTCCAACACTTCTGAACTACTAAAGATGTCAGAAAAAAAAGAAGTGCTGGAAGTGTCTGAGCTAGTAGACACAATTGTAGGTGATGTCAAAATGTTTAATGTAGCATCTCTATACTGCAGTGTACATGACATCTGGGAGAATGAATGAACAGTTTTGCACAGGAGGGCTCTAGAAAAGATGGGTTTTTATGGATTGAGTGGGAAGCTGAGAAGTGTTTGGTTCACTGTTAATTTATCATACAGATACAGATTTTATTATAACTTTTACACAATCACTAATCCCAAACCAGGTTTTGGTGTGTCCAGTGTTGCCTTTATAAAGAAGCCAGCTCTGTAAATTAGGGGTGCCCAGCTGCAGGTCCAGGGCTGGGGCTGAGTATCCCTGTGCCAGGCAGCTCTACTGCAATCCCTCCCAGTGCCTGGCTGGGAACCTCGGGAGTGGGGAGTCACTTGGGTGCCTCGGGAGCCACTGCCTCCAGAGAAGCAGGAACTAGTTGGTAGGAGAAGCTGCAGCAGCTCCTAACCAGTTATCAGGTTATTTCCTTGGCTGCAGTTTCCCATTCACCACATGTTGCTGCCAAGCTGCTGAACTCTGACTTACTAAAGCCCAAACAGCGGGGGAGCTGTCACCCTGTTCTCCAGCATCTGCTCCACTCCTGCAGCTTGCAAAGGGTTTAGAGGGAGATATTTTTCAACTGGGGCCTCAGCGATAACAAACACAGGACTGCCATGGTTTGCACATTAATACCCAAATGAAAATGCCTCCCATCAGGGCACTCATTAGGCAACTTCATAATCTTACCAGCCACTAACACTTCCACCTTTACATCTTCCTACTGTACTAGATATCTCGCTCACCTCTGCCCCAGGGAGTGATAATTTATCTGTACTGCTCCACTTTCCCAGCAAACTTTGTTACTGACAGAAGAGCAGTTTCCCTTTCCACCCCTCTTCATTTCCTTCCCTGCTTCTTCAAAATGCTCCTACCCTACTTAAGGTATTTTTTTCTTTCCAAAGTAAAGAAAACCAAGTTATAAACCTGAGGTGAAAAATCATGATCTAATCACAAAAGATGACCATGTGATCATGGTCAGGGTGGGAGTCAAAAGAGAAAGCCAAAGCCATTTTCCCAAGGATAGCAATGGAGCCAGGAAAAGAAAGCAGATCTTCTGGGAACACATCAGACTGCAGCCACCTGGGCTGAGCTGGCTGCGGGAGCACCCAGTTTTCCTGGCCTGGCCTTGGAGCAGAGCAGCAGCAGCTGCAGCCGCTGTTTTATTCCAGCAGCAGCTGTGCAGTTGCCAAGGGGCACAGTGAGCACTGAAACCTTGCTGGCAGCTGGTCAGCACTGGCTTCCAGTGTGGAGTATGGAGGAGATATTAGGGCTTGGACACAAGATTCATAGAGAAGGTGTTATTAGAAGGGTCACTTAGTACAGGAAGTGATGGTGCTAAATGGTTGTGGTCATTGCTTTTGATAACAGCCTCTATTTGGCTCCTCATGAGGGACGAGCAACACTTCTCTGGAGGCAGGCAGGGAGCAAGTCTGGCAGCCTGTCAGCCATGTACAGCGTGCCCGTGATATGGAATGTGGTGTTTACACTGGAGCCAGGTTCTCCTACCCTACAAAAGGAGTGAAGTGAGTCACAAATGTTCAGCCAGGAGATTGCCATAGATTGTATCCTGCGGGCAAAGGTTTGCTCTGCAAGGTTGTCTGCCTGCTGGTCACAGGAGCAATGTGCAGCACGTAGGTGCAATAAAGCTGATATATTAACACCTGGTTTATGATCAGTGCTTAGATCTCTGCTTTGTTCAATCGACAGTCCTGTGTTTAACATGAGCCTGAAAAGGTCAGAGTCCACCAGCCCTTCCTTCAGCTCACCAGCGTTTAAAAAGCAACTTGTGTCTGTCAGGCAAGAAGAAAGGAGAGGTCACCAGAGTACATGGCCCTTCTGGTGGGACTGTGCCCTTGCTAGCACAGAGCAGGCTGTTGGAGTAGAGGAGCTGGGGGACAGCTTTTGTTACAGCTGCACTGTGCCTTCTGATCCCTCCTCTGACTCGTTTTCTGCACTTCCTTCAGCTGAAGAGCTGCTCTCCCCTCTGTGCATATGTTTGAGTAGGTTGAGCTGTTGCTGTTGCAATCCCTGCTGCCGTTAGCATACACGTTCCTTCTTGTTTGTCACATGAAATTTGTATCTTCCAAAGCACTTTTGTGGGATTCCTATGTCATTGTGAAGATCGTTTGTTTTATGTAGAAATTCTATAAGGTATTTTGATCCTCAATAAGCAAGGCAGGAATCCTTTTTCATCCTTAGGCATGAACCACACGTTGCCCCCTGTGTTCCAAAGTAAAGAAGTGAGCAGGAGTTAAGTGAAGAGACTGAAATCTTTGAGATTTATGTTCAAGCACTCATACTCATGATAACACAGGGCAGAGAACTTCTGCACCAGTTCCTTATGTTGCTTGAAATAAAGCATGTTTTCTACAGAACTAGATTTAAAAACTTCAGGTTTGAAGATATTTTAGTGTTTAATTACCCAAGAAAAGCTGCCTATGGGAGATTAAAAATATCCCCAAAGGATGATAATTCTAAAGGCACAGTAAGTTTCTGAGATTCAGCAGTTAGTTAATTCTTACCATGTGCTGCTTTTATTCTGTGAGACTCTGAGATCACGTGCTTATATATTCTGTTCCCTCCTTTTCAGGGGATTCCCACTGTTTAGACAAGCAGCTCATGCTCATTCGGGGAAAAAATTAATTCCACGGCCCCCAAAGAAATGAGAGGACGATTGCAAGAGCTTTCCTTGAAGAGTTTTGCTTTGGTTTTGCCCAGAGGGATATTCTGCAACCTCAATGAAGTAATTATTAGTGCATAAAATTACTAAAATTTAGACTTTTGCAGCGGAGAGGAAGGATAGAAATGAGAAAGGAGGATTTTGGTAACATCAGCTGCAGTAAAAGTAGGAGATGGTAGCAGTCTACTAGTACTGAGAGTCTGTCATAAGAGTGGGACTAAGGACAGATTTCATGTTCATTGATATGTAGGGGAAAGAGGAGCTGTGTCGAAAACAGAATATTTTAAGCAAGACTAGTAGGCAAGAAAAAAGACAGAAGTAATCTGAAGGAAATCAATAGTAATGATACCACTGGGAAAAGAGATTTGGGCAAAAAGAATCACTATTGTGTAAGGTGATTGGCTGTTCTAGTAGAAAACAATGGAAAAAAGGCAGAACAGAATATTTTTCTATTTCTGTCAAGTAGAAGAGTCCTATATTGAGATTGTTTCAAAACCCCCACTTTATCCTCCCCGTTATTACACACCTGAAGTTATTTTCATGGTTGCATTTCTTCAAGTAATTTCATTGACTTTTTTTAGAAGTATATTTTAGTATATTTTTTTTAAGGCTCATATCTTAAATGCTTTGGCAGTAATGATGTTTGGATGAAGATGCCAGAGATTTAAAACCAGAATCTCTCGCTTGTGCACTCTCAGTGATCCCCATATGATGTCATCTTTCTAGAAGGAGTGTCATCAATATTCTCTTTCTTAAGAGGTTATGTCTGGACATGAACAATAGTTTTGCTTGAATATTGGTTTATCCCACTACCTTGTCATCTAAGCTGAGTCCAATACTAAGCAATTCTGACTTTGTTGTCTATTCACTCAGGTTTTCTTGCCTTCTTCATGATTCTGACAGCAGTTGCAGTTATTTTACAGGAGTAAGCTGTGTACCTGGCAGGACTCATCAAGCAAACAATTGAGTTTCTCAGTCTACAGGTGCAGGCTCTTAAATGAAATTCATCATCAGGTAGGCAGTATTGTAGTTTGCTACTTTCTTTTGTAGTATGATATTCTGGCCACAGCTGACATATTTAAAAACACAAAGTTCTGATTTTAGCTGGGTGTAATGAACCAACAAAGAATGAAAGTGAAAATATAGTTGTTGATGAACTTATATACAACAGAGAGATTCACAAGCAATTTTGAGAAAAGCTCAAAAAGAGCAAGGTTGGACATTGCAAGGAGGTGATTTGATCACTCTAGTACAGGTTAAAAATGAATTTTAAAGTTACCATGATTCTAATGCACGTGTAGGCCATCCTGAATGTCCCATTGCTCAGGTGGTAGAAAGGCATTTGGCTTTCAGCCTTTTGCCTCACAGCTTACTTGGGATCTGTGGTATTTTCTGTAACCACATACTTGAGTATGTGGCATTGGCTTTCTGCTGTAGCTGAGGTTTAGCTAAAATTAAGCTGTCTTCAAACTAGTAAACATAAATCTTAATTCTCTTTGCTTGTCTGGTATCTGTATCACAAAAAATCTTGTACCATGTGTGATCCATCCTCCATCTTACCCTGTCCTTCCTTTTTATTCTCCCCATTTTCATCTGTGATTATTCAGATTTCCTCACCTGCTTTGAACAGTCCTCTTCTTCTGGTCTGCAGTGTGGGCTCTGGGCTGTTCCTTTTGCCAGTGGCATGTACACCCTCTTGCTTACACATTCCTGCTGCACTGATCTGTCCCCAGTTCCCATGCAGAAAAGATGAATTCCAAGGGCTGTTGAGGCACACAATGTCCTCTGAAAATGAACCTGCAGGTTCCAAGAAAAGTAGCACGTTCCACCAAGCTACTTTCCAATTGGAGTCTACATGCTATAAACAAGGCTTTGGAAAATGTCAAATTCTACTTTCTATCAGATATACATGTCCAGTCTCATAAAGTAGCCTAATTTACAAGGCTGTCATAAGAAAGGCCAGGGATGCCTCTAATGGCTTTAAGACCTTTGTCCTGAGAATGGGAGGTTGCAGGAATTATTTTAACTTCATTTTTTGTATCTTAGTTTTACACTATTGAAAATGGCAGGTCTGTTTTTACTTTCCAAAGGAAAACACACAGCTGCAGGAGAATGATTTTCTTAGATGCCTTCAGCCTGATGCATGAATATAGCAAAGCTGTATTCATATAGGTAATAGGTAAAATGAGGTTATAAACAGAAATTTGACCTTGACTGAAGGCAGTAATACTTACATACTAGTTTTGTAGGTTTATGGGGACATTGCTGAAGTCATATTAATGGATTTCCTAGAACTGAAATTTGTAAAAAGCTGTAAAATGAAAAGAAGATGCTGTTCAATTTGAATAATTCTCTTAGGTGACATAGCTGTAAGGTAACATGTAAATCCTAAATTAAAATTGGTCTGTGCTGTGTCATTTCATTCTCTAAGCAGATCTGATGGAGTAAGTTTAAAAGCCATGATTAATAGTATATATTAAATTAGCTTTGAAACATATCCATAGTTTATCTTTTGACAGCATAAGTCTTTAAAAAAAAAAAAAAAAAGTAAGTTGTGGCATTTTTGTCCAAACCCCGCTCCTTTATTTTTTTTCTTTATGGAAACATCAAAAAAGGCTAGCACCTTATTTTAGATTAATTTGCTTTCTTTTATTATTTGTCAAATATCAAAGCAGAAATGTTTTATTGGTGTAAATATCTATTTGTGGTCTATAAAACTATTCTACAAGGCATCCTCAAGAACAGATCTGCTGTACTCAGGCCAGTGGATTCTCAGCTTGGTAAAGATAAGAGCAGCTCTTCACCTCTGCTGGTTTCCACAGCTCCACTGGCCCCATGGCTGTTTTCAGCTTGACAAAGAGCCCCAGCCCATGATCCATTCTGTAAGCAGCCAGCACCAAACCTTCCCTGAGATCTGTCTCAGTCAGAGGCAGCTCCTTAGATTCTAGGCTGACACCAGCCAGTGGACAGAGTGATTCATGCTGCCTGAAGATTAATGCCTGAAAAGTCTTCCGTCTCTCTCTCTTGACTCTGACAACCAGTTTGTACTTGGCACTTAACTCTCCGTGGGCAAAGTGAAGTGTGGAGAGCCCTCCCTCCCTTTAGTGTTCCACAGTTGTGGATAATGGACCTGAGTACTGGGAGAAATGTGCGTGTGCCCAGTGCAGGCAGCCACAGGAAGTTGTGAGCTCTCTGCTAAGTAGATTAGAGACTGTAACCACGTCCTGAAGTTTTATAAACTTCTTACTCAGTTCTTATTCGGCAGAACTCTCTGTGAAACATTTCCACTTAGTCACGGGCTATTCAGCACAAATGATTGATCAGAAACATTCCTCTAATGTAAATCAGCCTTATCATGTTTAAACACAAATATAACTTCTACCAGCCAGGATGTTATGCATACTGGGAGTGGGAGGGATGCAAACAGCTGGAAGCTTTCCCTGTTTACTGAATCCACATTGCCATACTGCTACTTTGCACAGTTGGAGAACTGTTGTGCAGAAGGAGCAGTTCATGAAGAGTTTAAAATGGTTTGGCCTTAAGAGCACATGATTTGCGTTTCATTTCATGCTTTGATTTCAGTCCTCTGTTTGGGCTAAAAATAAGGAGACAGAAATATTAAGTATTCTGGCATTTTATTTATTTCACTAATTTCACTGCCATCTTATAGTAGAGAATACTTTCCCTCCAAATACTTGTTTCACATTTCAGAGATTTCTTTCATGCTGCTGGGACATGTATTTTCTGTCTTTGAAAGTACCATAAAAGTACAGTGAACTGACTCAAGCTGACTCATGGTTGGGGCAGATGATGCTTACAGCTCAGCTGATTCTGGATAGCATCGTAGGTTATTTATACAACATGTTTAAGGCTTTCAAGTGACTTGTTTGTTCTTCCTTATTTAAAATTTAATTTTATACCAGGCAGGCCTTGGGTATTTATATAACAATCTTATCTGCTCACCTCATCCTTTTACTGGAGGTAAACTGAATAAAAGTAGTGTAAGTTTTGTTTGGAGGCTTTTTTATTTTCTGTTGGGAAAGGATGGGACCGAAGTGAAAATGAAGGTTGTTATCTGGACATTTTTGCTTTAGTCATACTCTCAGTCTTGACTTCTAAGTGCAAACAGGAACTTGAGTCACTTGTGGGAAAAGGTGCAGACTTGCTTGTGTCACTTCACCTGCAGTGGGTTTGTCCTTTGCTCTTATTTAGTTGTTGAAGTAAAACCAAATGACACAGCACTGATAAATCCATATACTGAACTACTTGTATGACCTAACTGTCTTTATCTTACTGGACTTACTGTCTTAAGAGCACCTGGTATCTCTGGAAATAAGCTTTTTTCTGGGATACATAAAAGTGGGCTAATTAAAAAAAAATATTTTTTTCCACTTGGTCATTTTAATAATTTTTTCTTCTCACAGAAGTCTAATAAAATAAATGCTCAGTTATGAGATAATTTATATCTAAAAGAAAATCCCAGGATGGTTGTATTAAATGTCTTGCTGTATGAGAGGAGATCTCATCCACCAACTACACAATATGCAGTTAATTTCATATAGGAGTTCACTGACAGTTTCCTCACATGGCACTCTCATGTGGTGTTCAGGGTTTCATATCCTTAAGCTTATATCCAGTGATAAAGCGTCCCCTCAATGATACAGAGTGCTTTCCTGATTGAGCAAAGAATGTGAATTCTGGTGTTTGGCTCCTTAAATTTTAGATGTCACTCCCTGTCATCTTCCTTCCTTTCTTTACTGGTAAATAAAAGACAAAATTCTATGCAATTACATTTCTTGAAGTGACGGAAAAGAGATGGATTAATTATTATGTAAGTGGAATCCGAATCTTGATCTATTAATGTCTGTACAGATATATGTATATACATATGTGTGTATGTATGTGCTTTATGGAAGTTTTTGTCTTCTGCACAAAAATCTTTTTTTAAACCGCATTGCAGTGGTAACTCTCTATACTGTCTGGTTTAATACTGATTCAGAACATTTAAGTAACTCATCTAGATGAAATAGCTATTTGCTGATTTCTTAAAACTTTATAGGCTAAGTTGTATGGGCTAAATTCAGGACAAAAACAGTTCTGCTTTTGATTTCTTCAGCAGTGTTATTGCAGTATTCTCTGGGAAGAGTAACAAGTTTCATGTTAGCATTTAAGTTCCCATGTTTCATACCCCCACTGACGTACCTATTTGTTCTAGAAATAAGTAAGATTTGTCACTCTTCATTTTGGATGGGTAATTGCTCTAACTTATGCTGCAATATGACCCTGCTGCTCATGATTTTTCTAGGGAAAACATGAACCTTAGTGAATCCGTGAATTCATGAGAAACTAGTGAAGCCTCTTCAGCTAAGTGCTTGTACCTTTATGGTTTCCTTCCTTTTTAAATGAGTTATGGTAACATTTCAAATTGATATCAAAATCTATTGTTCAACTAAACTGTTCTTCCCTTCTCCTGTGGGGTGTTTGGGCAGCAGACTGCAGACTGCAGTACTTAACGGTTGCTGCACCCTGTTCCTGACAGCATGAAGGATGGTGCTATGCTGCTGGCATGGCTCAGCAGCCCTGGGCTTATGCCATTTGCTTCATATTAGGCCCCTGGTTAGAGTTATCTCAGCGAGGAAATGTCCCATGGTAACTGCCAAAGCTTTTTTTGTTTCACAACCCTTCTGCTGGTGCTCCAAGTCTCCACCCCAGGTCAGTCTCCCCACAAACCCTCGTCCCAGGCTGCTGCTGTCAGCTTTGGTGCTGCTCTATTAAGCATTGTGCTTGTCCTTGAGTGTTTTTCCAGATGCTCAGCTGCTGCAGGACTTTTGGCTACTGGTGCTGCTTGACAACTCCAGTTCAAAATATATTCTTCTGTTAAAAATATTCCTCAGGCAACCAAAAATATTCACGTCTCATCTCTTTCTGTGTTTGCTAGAGATCCACTTATGGGGTCCAAACACTATGGGGCACACATAGATACACCTGCTTCTAGTGATGTCATGAAAAACCTTTCATGTTTTTGTATTAATTGGGCTAAAAAATGAGCCAGTAGTGTAAAAATATAATTTGGCTGTGCAAATTTGTGCTACTGGATATATACTACTTTCTAATATACTACCACCCACTTGAAATTATTATTCAAATATGCAAACTGGGTAATCCAAAAGAAAAGCCTGGCCACCTGTTCTCTGTGGCCTGCTTATTCTGTTGTTCCAGCATCCTTTGAAAATTATTTTATTGAAAACACTTTTGCGAGCTGGCTGGCTGTTTTCCTGGAAAATAACTTCTGAATAAATAATAGGATGTGGTGGAAACTCCATGGAAACTCTGGGGTTGTCAGCTCTGTTTCCAGCTGTTGTCCTCATCCACATCTCATTGTAACCAGTGGATCTATTAAACTGTAAATTTTGTGGTTTCCCTCCTGACAGAATTCCAGGTCTTTTCCTTCACATTTCTACTGTGTGGACAATTTTTGTTAGGTCTTTTACAGGTCCATGAACTTTATCCAGAATGGATGACCATCAGCAATTACCAATTTAGTTGTAATAGTTTGGTAAACCTGTTAATCTAGAGTCCATTGGCTTCATAGACTCACTTAAATTGCAACACTAAAAAAGGAAATTAGTCAAAATCAAGCACAGTTTTGATTTTTGCAAGATATCCTGTGCAGGTCTTTTTGGGCTGGGCTCATAGTGGCTCATATTATTGTGAGTTCTTAAATCTAGAGTTCCCTGTGAGGTTTGATATCTTAGTCAGAGTATGTATTTAATGTAATACCTATATAAAGAAAAAAAAGGGAAATGTGAGTACTTTAGGACAATTCTATTTCACATGACAAACCCAACTTGGTTCTACTACCTTAAATATATTATTTTGTGTTATATTTTGTTTTGAGTTTCTATTTTCATAACATAAAACTAGTTTCTTATGTTTTATGTTCCTTAGTTCTTTAGACCGTGAGAGAAAATAACACCCTGAAGGTCCTGGCAGAGGCTTCTGAAGATAGAAACTGTACAATAGGTGTGGTGTGCTTTTCCTCTGGGCAATGATTCTGCAAGGCAGGGCAGCATTGCTTAATGTGGAATTGTCTCATTTTAAGACTGTTAAAAGGGTGGCTACATTATGATTTCTTTTCCTACTAAATATTGCCAAAATATTTTTGAAATGGAATTTCATTAAAACAGGTCAGATTTTGTCACACACAAATAATTAGAAAAAAAAGGCAGGAACTTCTTGAAGAGAATTAAAAGTACTTGAGTTTAGTACACAAAGACACTGGTCTTCCCCTGGAGAGTAGGGAAAAGGCATGGCTGGCATGGACTGTCCTCCTGTCTCTTGTTTTCTTGAGCAAGAAGAAAGAAAAGATGTTCCTCCCATAGTTTTCTAACAAAACTGTGAAAGAAAATTGAAATAGTGCCAACAGAACCGAAACTCTAATATTCTTCATTGCTGCATTAAATTGAGTCCAGTTATGGAGAAATGCACCTCAGGGTTGAGCATCAACTGAGTTTACTGCAACTTATCAAAAAGAAGACTTTCAATTTGCAATACAGCTATATAAATATATATATATATTAAAAAA
>VXBB01011777.1:1162192-1201459 GCA_013399915.1 Illadopsis cleaveri | reverse complement strand
AGGTCTGCCAAGTAAGAGATATTCCAGACAGACCATTTCACATTCAACAATGCAGAGTTTTTTGAACAAAACTTGGTTGCAGGAGTGATCTTGTAAATAGCTTTGTCTCATCTTTGGCTATGGCACCAAGCATGGAGATAGGAGATATTATCTTTTAGTGTGACCTTGGACTAGTTTTAGCTTAAATAATAATTTTAATGGAGCTTGTAAGCAGAGTTTCACTTTTCTGGCACTTCATAAAATTTGTGATGCAGGTATCAGCTTTCTGAAACTTGCTAGCATCCTTTGCCTGGCAGGCGTAGGAACAGGAGCTGTGACCCTGGGCCAGATGGCTCTGGAGCAGGACTTTGAGGGAAGTGGCAGTGCCTGCTTGCTCTGGTTCTTCCCATGGCCATTGAGCATTGCTGGAGACACAAAATAGATCAAATGGCTGTGCTATGATCATTCTTACATTTTAGTGTACAAGGTGTACAAGCATAACTGAAGCCTCTTCTGTTATTGAGCAATAAAGTATTCCCCCTTCCTGTAGACTTGCTTCCAGATACATTTTCTGCTGCTCACCACGACATCAGCTGATTTTGGAGCCTTTGTGTCTCCATTTGACAGATTTCTCGCCTCTGCACATTTTTATAGGCACTTAATTTTCTGATGGAATTTCTGTCTCTCTGCTGAGGTTTTTTTTCAATCTATATAAGAAAATTAAATCTAAATATGCAGAATTTGGCTGGCAAATGGCGGGAGGAGGATTAACATCTACAAGTATTCAAAGGACATTGACATCAAGGAAGGAGAGGAATTTGTTAGGAGTTTCCAGACCTTGTATTAGACTCAAGAATAACTAAAACCAGAGCAAAAATGTATTTTTGGACAAGTACAAGGAAAAAGCCTCCAAGGTTTACTGCTTTGTGGACGAGACTCCAGAAATAAAACCCTTTTGTCTCATCATTTATGAAGTTTTCTGGAATTCTGCAGATAGAAGTATGCAGTAGAAGGATGGCAAAGGTGACCCAAGAGTCATGATTGACATTCTCTAGGAAGAAACAAATTTGTTATTGGTGTCATTTATATGATGGCAGTTTACAGACAGAAAATAAGACTAAAGGGAAAAGCTCATCCATGCCCTAAGAGAACTGTAGACTAAAGCTCTGATATACAATTGGGTCTGTATAGATGAACCCTGGAGACACAGGACTGTGGAATTCCAGTTCCTGGAGGGCTTTGCAGAGCCACATATCTGGCTACAGAGTAAGATCTGTGTCAAGAGACCCAGCTTCAGCTTGTGTCCACTGGGTGCAGGTAGCATCATCCTAAGTGTTCAGGTGTTTGATCTGGAGCTCTGGGAGACTTAATTGCTGATGAAATCACCTGTCTGCTTCATCTTTCCCATTCAATGTCTTTGTCCTGTTCTAAAAAGTGGCAGAGATTCCTCTTTGCTGGTAAAACAGAGTCCCAGCAGTTTCAGAGAGTGCTCCCCAGCCCAGGATCGGGTACACAAGTTGCTGGTGCGTGTTCAGACATCCTTTCATGATACTAGAATGGACTTGTCTGCCTGACTAATCTGATCTGTGAGTAGGGAAGTAACTGCCCTTCCCCTTAATTTTTTCAAGTAACATGTCTGAGAATGGTTGGCTCTTGAAAGTGTTTATGGCTTGGCCTCTAAGTCCCTTTCTAGGAAAATGAGAGGCTTTTGCAAACTGGATGATTACAGGACAATGCAAAACAAGCCCCAAACGTACATTTGTTGTCTTGTTATGGGACTTACGTACAGGAGCTGTACAGAAAACTGCTTGGGAACACTTTATTTTAGTTTTGGACGTTTATTTTCTCATGTACAAAAAATATTGGCTTTCTATTTTTAAAAATTGTTACTGGAATTTCTCAACGCTATAAGTTACTTAGGGAACATATTTGAAATTATATGAAGCCTGCACTGTTGAGATGAAGGTATGAGATCAGTAGCAATCTCTATACTGCTTTCTGAGGCATAGTTACATGAATTTTAGTACATTAGAGATTCTTTTTTTTTTTTTAATGAGGGATCAGAAATGCACATAATGTTGGAAATGCAGCCACACCATAAAATTATCTATTTTTAAGACATGAAATGGTATCTAATGAAGCTTTCTCAAGACTTGCACTCATAGTTGTACTCCTTAGTTACTCATTAAACCCACATTAAGAGTCTATGCATACAGAGGGACATATTTTCTTCCTTGTTTCCATATCTTCACATCTCTCTCTTGCTTCCTTTTATATTTTTCTTGCACACCAGTTCCTCCATCATCTGTTCAGTTCAGTGCATTCTTCCAGTCTGAGTGGAAAAAATTTAAAAATCCTGAAGAAGGCTTACAGGATGGAAGCAGCAGGAAATGAGGGTGCAGAAACAAAAAGGAAGCTCTTACTCATGAAATGGTGTGGCACTCTTGGCAAGAGGGGTAAAAAATGTGGTGAAGAGAGAAAGAATGTACATGCTTAAAATCCAGCCTGAACTGGGACCATTCCTCTTCTGCTTCTTCCTCGCTTCTGCCTTGCTGAACTGAGGACTTTGGCCTTTATCCCCACAGTTAATGAACAGGAGAAACACAATCCCTCATGAAGCTAGCCTACACCAAAAAGGATGTGTATATTATGCCTATTTTTCAGGGGCATCAAGAAGTAACCTTTGAACTGAAGTTTACTCCAGTAAACAAGACAGGAACTTGAGTTCTGAGAGTGGATTGTGAGAGTAAATATTTCTGCTTGAAATACTTTTTCTCTTCCAGAAATAGCTGGGGTAGCTGGGGTGTTTTATATGAGCTATAGATATGCAACCCATTCTAAATTAGCATATTTTTCCTTTCAAAATGTAGTGTTTATCCCTCTTCTAAGTCTTTAACAAGTATTTTAAATAAGACTTATAACAATTTTCCTGTTGGACGTGTACTGTTCTTTCAGCTCACAATTATTTTATTCAGAATTATATTGGTTTTCATCACCTGAATATGTCTGTCTTTTGCTTACTGCTGTAACTAGTGTTAAATGAAAAATTATCTGAACTGGCTTCCAGTAGAAATTAGCTTAGTTACTGATGTCTCTACAGCAATGGCCAAATGAAACACGGAAAGGTTTGCAGTAGGCGTCTAGGAAGGCCGGGAAGGCTCTGTGGTTAGCTGGAGATGAGCTCTCTGGTGTCATGGTTATGTTCCTTGTAATATCTGAACTAGCTGAGGAAGAGCTTGTTTATGCATTTTTGCACACCAGCCAAAGTTACTGCAGGAGCTACAGTTGAGCTTCTGGGGTTTCTTCAAGCTGAATACCTTTTAAAATATCGTAGTCACTGTTTCAAATGCTTCCTAAAATCAAGTTGATGCAGATTATATCCATGAAATTGTTTTCTTTTTTATAGTAAGAAAGAAAGTGTCTTTGTTTGTCAGATGTAGTCCCTTTTTATAACCCAGTTCTTCCATTGTCTAGACTCTATTACTGATAGCTTCTATTAGTGGAGCTAATTGTCTCTAATTTGGAATTCAGAGTGGACAACTTGTCAGTATTTCTATTTTACCCTTTAAAAAACCAAATCGCTTTTCTGATCAGCTTTTGAGTGTGAAAGATTCTCTCATAAACCACATTTAATTCTGTTCTGAATTTGTCTTTTTCTCTCCAAACAGTAATGACCGCATAAAATAGCAACACAGAAGACCTGTATACCTTTCACCAATCATGGAAGACTTCATGTTTGTGCGGCCATAATATCAAATTTAATGGGTCTGTGGATATGTCAGTGAAAAAGATTCATAATGTGAGAAGTAAGATACTGTAATTCTTTACTCAGCCCAGCTTTGTGCTCAAACAACTGACCTGATGGGGCACTGAAAGGACTTCTTTCACACACTTGTCCCCCATTGTGTTCTGCAGGGGCCTTCACAGCATTAGAAGTATCTGACACAATTCCTGCTTTGTAGCTGTCCTGCTTATACCACTTTGGGTCCAAAGCAGCTGAAATACTGAGTCTCTTACAGTGAAAGAGGCTCTTTATTCATAGACTGTGAAGCCATAAGGGATCCTTGAGATCAAACTAGATGATCTCCTACATAACACAAGTCTTGCATAAATGCCTATTTGAATAAAGCATATATTTCAGAGAGCTTTTCACTTTTTGCTCGAAAGCCTCAGCTGATGAGGAATCCACCACAACCAGCTCTTGCATGTTCTTTTACTGTTTGCAATTTACAGCCTGAAGTCTGTTGCCAGTGTACAGCCTTGATCACACTGCTCCTGTTTCCAATCTGCTCTTTTTTCCTCTGGACTGTGACCAACACACATTTTTTACTTTTTCTTGCACAGTAGATAAAACAAAATGTAGAGTAGAATAATACCATATGTTTAGAGAAAAAATGTTAGTAAAAATATGAACATTCAATTTCTCTGTATTTTTATTAAAATATATTCTACTAAGTTCCTACTATCAATTTTCAAGATTTGCCTCAGAATGTTAGTGAGAAATATTTAGGTGTGTATGTATTACAGATGCAGGTAAACCCCAAGGGCATTTTCAGAGAGGCTGGTAGGAATTTGGCTCTGAGACCTCAATGCCTTTGTTAAGGAATGCCTTTGAAAAGTAATATTTCAGTCACTTGCCATCAGACCAGTACAATTGGAACAGGTCAACATCAAGTGAAGGTATTCATGTGGCTCTGGAAATGGTGGAGCTGGATCAGCATTCAAGTGGTCACAGGCAGAGGATTCTGGTGCCTGAAGTTGCTTCTCACTGTCTGTCCTTGTGTACGAGACAGGTGTGTTCAAGCATTCCCATGCCATTGGGAAACTTGCAATCACTCTTCATTAATTTGATGTGATTAATGATGTGATGACGCTTAAAAAACATTTCAAGCAACAAATACAAAATTAACAACTACAGTTCCAAGTAGCAAAAAAAATATGAGTCTTTACAAAAAAATGGGAGAATTGTTTATATTCTTCCATTAATTATATGCAGCTCTTACAGCAAACTGTCAACACACACTCACAACTTTGCAACAGTACTTTGGGAAGTGTATTTCCTGTAAGTCAGAATGTGGATTTACACAGTTCTGAAATTTTTTCATCAGTTTGCTTTCCATGGCATCCTTGAAATAGATATTACTTACCTAAAACTGGCTGGAACATTTGGTAGGACAGGAATTTAACTTGAAACTGAAAAATAAGATTCCAGTAATTACAATTACATGTCCCTTAAAAAGTCCATGAATTTATCTGTTCTTCCTCCCCTCTTTTTTACTTAATGCTGAACAATTTTCTAGGTTAATGTTACTTGCAGGCATAAATTCTTCTCCCAAGGCATGCATTTTTCCACCTCAAACTGGTCCCTGAAACTATGTGGAAACATACCTTGTTATCTGTGGCAAAGAGGAGAAGCAGGGGAGAGGTATCCAGAACTCTGTTTTTTTGGGATGGCCATCATGGAGGACTGGAATACCATGAAGTTCAGCCAGTTACTCAGAAGTTATTCTTGACACAAACAGGAGCAAGTTAAAAACAAATACAACTAGTTTTTTACATAGTTGGAAAAAAAACCCCATGAAATGAAGAACGTGCAAAAATACATGAACGGAAATGAAAGTAGAAAAAAAAACCCCAACACTCATATCTGGCAGAAGCTCTGGTTAGCACTGAATGTCCTTTCTCCCTAGACGAGTCATCTCTCGACCTGGTGGGTGCTTTACACTGGTCTTGATTTTACAGCTTGAGGTTGCTTTCTCAGAAAAGTCCCCTCCTAGGGGGCCCTTAGGTTTCTTCCTAGCCCCCTTCAGTGTCAAGGGTCCCCTCCCCACCCCCATATCAGCTAGTTAATACAGGCAAGGAAGGATTTACACTCTTATGCCAGTACACTGGTGTTTACAGCTTCCTGCTTCTATGAGTTTAGGATGGAACCTCAATCGTGTAACCATGGGCATGGTTCTCTTTTCCAAAGAAGCTGTGCCAGTTACTAGCAGTAGGCAGGAAATTGAAAGTTCACATTTTTTCAGTTAAATAGTAATGTCACACATTCACAGAAGTTAGAGTCATAGAATCATTTGGTTTGGGAAAGACCTCTGAGATCATCAAGTCCAACCATTAATCCAGCGCTGCCAAGTCCACCACAAAACAATATCCCTAAGTGTCACATCTACGCATTTTGTAAATTCCTCCAGGGATGGTAACTCAACCACTTCCCTCTGCAGCCTGTTCCAATGCTTGGCAATTCTTTTCAAGGTATTTTTTTTCAAGGTATTTTTCCTAATATCCAATTTGAACCTCAAATTCAAACTGAGGTCGTTGGTGCAAATTGAGGTAATTTCCTCTTGTCCTATCCATTGTTGCTCAGAAGAAGAGGCCAACCCCAACCTGGCTACACCCTCTCTTAAGGCAGTTGCAGAGATTGGTAAGGTCCCCTATAAGCCTCCTTTTCCCCAGGCTAAACATCTCCAGCTCCCTGAGTTACTCCTCATAAGATATGCTCCAGACCCTTCATCACTTTACGCTTGTTGAATCAGTGAAGTAGCATCAGGAACTGATTGCTTCAATATTTTGGAAATGAAGTNCCCCACCCCTCCACCCCCTGAATTAGAACAGACCCGTGGTAAGCACAGATCTGATAAAGCATATAACGTTTAAATAGCAAAATTTCTGTTTCTGGGCTTCTAGGTCTCTTGGGACAGGGAAGAAAATACTTATAGCTACGTAAAGAGTGCAAGTGAGTACTTGATTTTACTTGCAAAGTGAAGCACGGGTCCTTTAACAGAATCCCTGTGATAGATAATTATATCACTGGAATCTTGTCCCAGCAGTTATATTTTGAACTGTGGAGGTTGCCAAGCCAAGTGGCTTTACTTTGCATGCCACTCTGTTATTTCACATTGCACTAAAATGAGCATCCCCTTGCCTGTCAACAAGCCACTAAATAAGGTATCTGTTTACTTTCCGAGGCTGCCAAGTTAGGCAGAATTATAAATAGAAAAATAACTCTGACAGAGTAAGAGGGCTGAAATTTTATCGGGAAGGTTATCTGCCCAGTGGGGTTTAACAGCATACTTAGGCTCATGTTTTGCTCTATCCTTTTAGCCACATTCCAGGCTGATGCTTTGATACAAATTTTTGGCTTCCGAAGCAAAAAAGCAGCAATACAGCGGTTGTTGTGTGCCATCTAGTGTTCTCCATATGAAGCAGATTCCTGAGCAGGTTCGCTTGTGCTGCACGGGAAGGATGTCCCACATCCTGTCCCTGGAAGACCATTGCAGTCCTGCCGTCCGTGCGCAGCGCTGGCAGCGGGAGGAGGACCATCCGTGCTGCTGGCTCCAGGGCTGGAAAAGGGATGGAGGAAAGAGACCCATGGGAGGGGAGAGCACTGAAATAGCTCTTTCAGATTATAGATAGATATCACATCCCCTGCTTAAACATCCCCTGCAGCTTGCACTAGGATATAACAACCACTAGATCACATCACAACCACAGAGCACTGGAATAGAGCACATCGATGCTCTGACAGTCCCTGAATGGGAAGAAGAGAAATTTGGCATAAAGCAAACGGACTGAATTTCCCTGTGCTGCAGCTGAATATAGTGTAAGTCTAATATAGACCCAGATCCTGTTTTGGTCCTGCACAGGCCTCGCCTTCAGGGCCCCTGCAGGAGATACCATGCTCAGAACGAGAAAAGCAGTTTACACACTTCATCTCTAAACTATTTTGGTTTAGTCTGTCACTCTTCCAGTACGTCTGTTTTTATTGATCCCAAAATAACTACATTGAATACTTTGAGATGGGTGTTCTAGCAAGTGACTAATTTTTAGTGGTGTAAAAAAAATATGTCTGGTGAGATGAGAAACTTGCTGGAAAGGCAGCAACTCCAAGGTGGATTGAACCTTGCCAAGGTTATTATGAAAAGTCTGTGAAAATTCAGAAAATTGAATCCACCCAGCCCATGTCTCTGACAACTAATCCATGGAGATTGTTATGCAGCTCTGGCACTGCTTATGTGAGTTTTGTGGATGACCACAGGGCAAACATTTGAAACCACACATTGTTCTGGGAATTAATGAGGAAGTGAGGTGTTGAGAAAGAGAAATTAAATGGAATTGAAACCATTTGAGTTAGAGAAAAAAATATTACTGGGTGGGAGGGAAGGAAGCATACCTGAGCAGCAAGTCCAAGTTCAAGCTGAATTTTGACAGGACATATTTTTGTCAGGACCCTTTATTCGAGTTTAGGTAAATGTAATTTATTTTGGAGAGAGAATTCTTTATAAACAAAGCTCAGCATAAGCAAGTGTAGATAAAAACCATGTTGAAAGAAAGATTGAACTGGTAACTAATTTTCTGGTTATTCTATGGCTGTAGGTGAAATTTAGAAGGAATATGCTTTTTAGTAGAATGCTTATTATTAGAATGCTTATTATTATGAAAAGAAAATTGGTTCAAGGAGAGCACTTGATAGAATTTCTAGGAAGAGCTGAACTGTCTGACATTAAGAGGGTATGATAATCTTATTTTTGGGATCCTTCAGAAATCCAGGACAATCCACTGTGTGCATGCAATAAGCCCACTTGATAAAAACAGTAACTGAAAATAATTGTGGTGACGACCACATGTGAGAATGTTGCAGATTTAGAAGCTGTCCTCATATGCAGTACAAAGCCCAAAATAGGCAATTTTACACCTTCACAGTGATGTTATCTTTTAATTCAGTTGCTTTTGGCCCCTAGACCTCTGCTCTTCCTCTTTTTCATATTAGAATCAACACTTTTTTTCTCCCAGTACTTACTGCTTTCAGTAGTTAAAGCAAAAAGTTAAACAGGCTTAGCAAAAATTTATTAAAAAGAATCAATGCACTTGAACTAGCTCAAGAGATAGCTCTTGCAGACAAATGAATAAGCATGTGTCTCTTTTTACTAACCGCTTTTGCATTCTTTGGATTTAAGTCAAAATCCTATCAGAATTTCAGGATTCTTTTTCTCTTAAATATAGCTTCTCTAAATCATGGGCTTGTCTCTGACTTTTCCAATTAGTTTGTTGTTGACCAGAATATCTAGTCAGAGATTCACATGCAACCCGGGTTGCCTTTGCTGCTTTCATGATTCACTGGGCGAGTCACTGCTTAGTGATGTCTCCCCTAGGATTCAAAGAGAGGAAAACCTGGGAAGGAGTTATTTATAGGAGGACTCCAAATGCATAGGTGATCATTTTTAGATCTGTACAAAGGGCAGAAGTTTGGGGTTTTTTTGTCACATCCTTCAGATTTTGATTGAAAAATGGAACTTAAAGACAGCAGAGGATACCAGCAAACTCTGCATCAAGAGAGTGTGTGAAGGATATAAATACACATGGACACTGTCACCCAGAGGTTGTCCCTAATATCACAGAGAATTTGTGAACTGTGTGTGTTCACAAATTTCTCCAAACTTTTACACTATGTATTTCCTTTTTATTTCATGTGTGTTTGTGTATGGTATGCACAATGCAGCTACCAGCAGATGAGGCTGGGCACTTCCTCCTATACAATGTTAATAATGGGGGAAATATAAACATTGCACACAGCAGTATAAAATGATAATGCAGCCAGTTTCCTAAGTGAAAGATGAGATAAAGCTTGAGTCTGTAACTCAGGAAACACATCAGCATTTTCATCACGCACAGCCTGGAATGCTAGCTATAAACAATAGGCTGGACACATAAGGGGAGGAGAGGAGAGAATTACTTAGTTTAAACAATTTATCTAAGTGGAGTTTAATGAGCTACTTCTGTGTTTCAGTACAAACACAGGGCTTTAGCTCAAATGAGCAGATTCTTTAAGGCAGCATCTATAGGACTGTTAGCAGCAGTGGAAGGAAGGGAGAATGGCAAGAAGGTTGTGCAGTGGAGCTTTGTTGTCTCTTTGAAGAAGGGAGCTGCTCCATCCTAGGATAGGTCAGGAGAGGTAAATGTTTATGAGGTTATTTACACTCTCCTCTGACCTTCCACATTGTTTGATCTCAGTGTTCCTTCATTTCCTATTTCATTCTGTCCAGCTCTGAAGATGTTCCCAGAGAAGACAGTCCAGCATATTAAAATGAGGAACTTTTCCAAGGAAAAGAGCACTAAATCTCTGAGAATGAGTTATAGTCACCAGTCACATTTGTGTGACAAGTCTCTCTGTTGGACAAATGTACATAGATGAAATCATATGATGAAGATCTTCTGAGCTCTGTAATGTGTAGTGGGACAAAGACTGCCCAAAGTCCCATTTATTTATTTTTGTCATGGTAGAGCTTAGCAGCCTTCACCTTGGACCAGTGCCTGCCAGACCAGCTCCAGCATGAAATGACAAGTCCCGCCCCAAAGTCTGCAAAAGCTGTGGTGGGACACAGCAAAAGCATATACAACCAACCAGTGAGTAGAGCACCTCAGCCAAAGATGACAGCCAGCCCTTGGTCCATCCTCAGGGTTTCATTTGAAGTGAGGTAACAGGCCTGGACAGACAGGTAATCTTAGAAGTGATGGTGAAAAAGATTAATCAGGGTGAATCTCTCAAGGTCTACCATGGCTTCCTGGGCTTCCCTTTACCTTGAAATCAACCTTTCGCAGTGAGGACCAGGAGGCAGAAATCCACAGTAAACACACTATAGTCACTATGGGAATCTTGTGGGCCTGCCAGAGACACCCTGACAAAGCTTCCTGTTAAAAAACCTGTGGTTGTAGAGCTCCTGATGATCTGATTCAATAGGAATCTGCCTCCTTCAGGCAGAGAGTGGAGAGGGGCACTTCCTCCCCAGTGAGAAGTGAGGGCACCCACATGACAACACTGAAGCCAAGTACAATTCTTTGCTTTGAAAGTTTTCAGGATACATAAATGGAGTTGTCTTTATTCCAGCTGTCTTTCCTCCTTGGAGGGCTGGTCTCATTTCTGAGTGCCTATCAGGGGAGCTGGAGAAAATCAGAACTATGACAATACTTGAATAGCTGGCAACCTTCCCATGCTTTCAAATGGCTTTTAAAACATAATGCTTTAGACGCACGCATTGCTAGGTAACACTGAGGCTGAAACTTCAATTTCAAGGTAATTAAGTTATCTGTTCCTCACCATCAGGATTTTACTGACAAGGGCTAAAGGCCCCTGAGAACCAGAGATCACAGCAGAACAATGGAATTGAGAGGCTGGAAATTTCTGGAGTTTTGTGCATATTTATACATTCACTATGCACCAGCTATTTGTTTTCAAGAAGTGGAGACTGGAACTGAAACAACGGGTCTCATTAAATTGCCAGAAGGTCAGTAGTGCCTGCCAATTCACAGGCCCTAGCCAGGTGATTTCAAAAATATCACAAAACTGTGAGGAAGCTGAAGGACTAAAGAGCTTTCCACACAGCTTTTCTCAGACCCCTGCAAAGCTGCCCTACCCTTCTGTGGGCAGCAGCCTCTTGCCTGCAGGAAAACCAGTTGTGGCTGTCCTCATCCCAGCTGGAGTCTTCATGGAGACTCTGCTGGCTTCTCTGGGGAGCATTCACAGGCTGTTTGTATGCTCTTAAACTGACTTATTGGAGGATTCAAGGCTTTTCCTTAGGTGTGTTTAGGGGAGATTGGAGAAAAAGAAATAGTTCTTTAGAGATGAAGTAATGGCAAATATCCTGGGGATGGAAACGGGAGGCCAAGATTTAGGCCTTGACAACCTTGGCAGTGGAATAACCTCTACCACGGAGGATTTGAATAAATGCATAATGCTATTTTATGATCCCTTGAAAGAGGAAAACTGTCTTGCCAGCACAAGAATTCTCCTATCGACAGTATTGAATGTTTCAACAGAAAAGCCTTGATGAAGTGAAAGCCAAGAGCATTAAGGATGGTGAGGCCTATTTTCCCTTGCTTTTAGAAGCAGCATGAGTTAGTAAAAAGAGACACTTTGTACCAAAGTTTTTTTGGCTGTAAATGTTTTAGGAAATATATTCTAGCTTGTAAGGAGGATTCATACTTTAGGACAAAGGCTTTGCCAAAAAAACATACCAAGAAAGCTTAGAATTATGTTCTAATTTGCAAGGCTTTGATTGTTCTGCCAGATGGCAGGACTTTTTACTGTGCTGTAAGGTAGGTTGAACAGCAAATACAGGAATAGTGGAATATGGCTTACAGATCAAGTGTTATGAAAATCTATCAGATCAAAATTGCCTAAAAGTTTTAATAAAAGTATGACTATCATCTCAACAAGTGACCTGATTTAGATTTTAGGGCATGATGAATCTGTAATTCTGACCATATGACATAAAAGATGGAAGTACTTTTAGAATGTGTGGTGTATGGAAATATTTCACCAAGATTCTTCTTTTTAGAGAATGCCCAAAGAACCTTTCTGCCTTCTCCTGCCTCTCCATTAGCCCTCCCCAGACCCTGTTCCCACCACATACACTCCCACGTAAGAATTTGTAGCAAGATGTCACAACCACTCTATTACTCTACTCCAGTGTGAGAATTTTCTATGAAAAAATAATTAAAGCCGTATATTGCCAGTGTGGTCTAATGGAGGTTGTGATTGCTCTCAGATGAGCTTAATGAGATAGTAAACAATACTTGTGTGCCTAAATACAGTACAATGCAATACAATATTCTGTGTCTAAATACAAAGGGGCGGGGGGCGGGATGGGGGGGCAGAGAGGGAAAGCATGGAAAGATGTAGAACAATTAAGACCAAACACTAGAGAAGAAACAAATAAAATGTATAGCTTGCAACCATCTCACTCCACAAAGGGTCATCATGAATAGTCATTTTTCCTACCAGGAAATTAAACTGAATACATTTTGGAGAATGATTCACCTCCAAGGACTTTTATGTGGCATTAAGCCAGATTCTGATCACCTACCATCACTACTTAGGCAGTGAAAAACCATGTGAGTGTTTAGTCTCAGCAGGGGGAATTCACACTGCTGAAATTAGGTGCACAGGATTCTGCAGTCGCTGCAGGGACTGAATACCTCTGCAGACCTTTGTAGAGAACCTGAATGAAATGCTTTTTCCTTTGTTTAAGTAGGGAGCTTACTCTCTTGTGTAGGTTGATCTAAGCCTCTCATATGTGAAACAAAATGCTCTGGGACCAGCCAACATCAAACACTACTTCTTTGGATATATGTGATGTGACTGATGCTTGGCTCCATTTGGAATTGGTGTCTTGATGATTTGGAATTAACTGCATTTGTTTTTTCCAGGGTAGGTGCCCCCTTGCTGTGAAGGATGTGGTGGCATTTGATTACTTTGGAGCTGATCAGGACTGCTCCTAGGCAGGGGTGTGGGTAGAAGGGTAATTCCTAAGAAAGTTCTACATTCCCAGGCTGGTGGTTTTACCATAAAAGTGTAGCACACCAATGAAGAATATGTTTTGAGGCCAAACCCAGGAATGCCTGAGGTTGATACAGATGCTTTCTCTGGGGTCAAGAGATTGCAAAGTGGAGAAGAGATTGCCTTTCCTGGAAGGAAGGCAAGAACGGAAGGTGTTGAAGGAACAGTACATTGCTTTCTTTTATAAAGGGAAAACACAGCTGAAAGCTTTTCCTTTGTAATTGTGTTTCAAGTGGCTCTAAGAGTGTATCTTTCTAGCCATCTAACCTCTTAATGCCATAGTGCCTGAATGTCTAATATGAATTTATTGCAATGGTGGTATATTTGTGGTTGAGTTTATTATTTAAAGCCTTATTTTAAAGGCTTTAGACTGTCATTAAGATGAGATGTGTGTGAATGAAGCCAGAAGGATTTGTCTAGTAACAGGTGTGGTACTGTAATAATTTGTTTTCTGTGTGCCAGCTTTAACAGAGAAAAGTTGGAATTATTTGAGAGAAAGGACAAAGGAAATGACAATATGTTAAAGCCAGTTTTGAAGACATTCAATTTACATTGACCACTTCAGAGATTTTTGTAATTTGTATTGTGAGGAGGGTCTGTTCTGTGACAGACTCCTCCTACACCTCCATGGTCTCTGCTCCTATCTGTCTGCCTATTGGATACTTAATTGTATGTGAATATTTTAACAGGAAAACATAGTGTATGGCTAAATTGGGTCAAAGAAGATTTATTCAGTTCTCCCATATAATTTACAGGAAGAGCCTGTGAAAAGAAATCCTTTCTTGCTTTCCTGCTGCTAAGTGGATGAAATGTATGTCTTTCTTGCTTGTTTTATTCAGAATATTTATGTATATGTTTACTTATTAATGAAATTTCTTAGAAGCAGATGTAAGACCTACTTCCATTCTCCAAACCACTTACAGTAACTGTATCAACTTTCTGGATCTGTTGCTTACTCGGAGACTGTGAGTTCCAGGAAAACCTGTGTGGGTGTTAGCAGGGAGAATTATGTCTTCAGCATGCATAAGGCGATGTTCTTTCCAAAAACTTTTAGTCTTGAAAGATGGATATTATGGCTCTCCATTTACTCCTGTGCCCCTCCAGGGCCTCTTTCTGCAGTACAAGAGTTAGTGGTATGTCAGACTGTGACATGGCACGTGTGTGGCACATGGAGCAGGGAGGACTGAAGCAGCCCCATTACATCTGCACAAATCCACAGCCATCCACAGGTGGCAACATGTGGTCGTGGAGCTGGAGGGGGAATATGAGATTATCTTGAATGAACCATGAAAAAAAAATATCTAAATGCAAGTTTCTGCTTTGCTGTATCGGAACAGGTGAGTGTGCTGTGAAACTGAAGGTGTGATGAGTGCTGCCTCACAAGCTGCTCTGTAAGCGCTGCAGTGCGGTCAGGCAGACCTTGGCTTTTGTGGATTAATGCTGGAATTTTCAGAATATTCTAGGGAATTTGAATAGCTCCTCCCAAAGCACTCGTGAGAGACTTTTCTATGCTTTTCCTGCCAGAATGAATGGAAAATGTTCTTCTTTTCTGTGTTCTGGTTTACACAGAAGTAAACCTCTTTAGGGATGGTGAGTGTGATGATGAGCCTTCCACAGAAGCATGAGCTTCAGATGGGCTCCTTGGGGACACCAGGTAACTGAAACATATAAACAGTACACAGACATATCATAAGTGAGAACCAAACTTTGTAGCTCAAATAATTTCCACAGGAATGAACAGAGGGACTAAAACTTTAGTGGGAGAGAAAACATCATGGAAATATTGAGAGGGGAAAAAAAAAACAGTGAGAAAAAACCAGATTATAGTGTAGGAGAAAAAAAAGCTGATGGAAAGCTTTCCAGGTAGAGAGTTGGCTGAAAGGAGGTTTGGAGCTGTGACAGAAGAATCTAATTCCTCTTTGACTCTTATTCTGTTCAGGAAGACAGGCAGTTATAAATTATTTCTAAATGAGGAGGTTTGCATCATAGGAATATTTTATTTTCTCCTCAGAAAAGAAAAGAAAAAGACTCCAGTTTGGCTCAAATAGCTCAGGTCAAATAGATAAAAAATATTTATCAAGACTTTGCTGCTTGTGTCTTTACAGTATGCCCTTGCTGGGGTTTATCAGTGCCAAGAGCATGTCATAATTCTAGAAGAAGGGAGGCAAGGAAGACCTAATAAATAAGTTACAGGGAAATTTATGCTTCCAGCCACCTGCTACCCAGTCAGCTGTGTTAATGCCTGGCAAAATCGAAGTCCCTGTGAGATTTCCTGTCTCCTGAATATTAGTTTCCCCTGTAGTAGGTAGCTACCTCTCTAATGGGTTTCTGGCCACCTGCAGACCTGTCCAGCTGGGTAAATTGTATTGCATTGTAATGAACCTGCTTAGGCAACCAGGAGGAAAGTTGCTTCAAAATTATTTCCATAATGGGAAAACAACCCCCTTAATTAAAATATTATGCTCTTAAGTATCAAATAGAACAGTTAGAAACCCAAAAACACTTAATAGGAGCTTGCCTTTTTGTCCTATCTTAAATGGCAATGAGTGTAGCTGATGATACCACTGCAGCTCATATATTACCAGGACATACTAACTTGTGTGATCTGTGTAGTGAGACGTATGGGGACATTGGAGGCATTATCTGGACATGCTGTTGGGATATTTTATTAAAATACATTTCCTAGACACTATGTTATGCACCTGGAGCCTAATGTATTCATAGTTAATAAATTCTAATGGATATATAAATGTGCAAAGAAAGTAAGGTCAGTGAGAAGGTAGATGTGTCCCATAAATAGCACACTCCAGAGTTTTTTGTCTGCATGATGACAAATCTCACCCTCCTTTTATTTTCACCCTCCCCACACTAAAATACTCCTCCTGGGAAAAGTAGCAGAGGGATCCAATAAATATTATTCATGGAAACATCAAGGAGAAATGGAAGGAATAATCTAGTTTTTTACATTGCCATGTGACTTGTCACAGAGAATACTGTCCCTGGAAAATCACTGAAAAGAAGGAGGTTTTTCAAGCATGGCAAAAGTGGTAGACAGGGACAGACATGTCTCACCAGAACAGCTGAGAAGGTGCTGGTCTTGCTGGAAAAACCCTGCCTTGTAATTTTCTATCACAGTTTTATTGCAGATCTCTGTTTCAATGTGTGTCTTACAAAAGGAAGTGGTCGTTATCTTTCATCCCCACCTTGCAGGGATAGAGTTGAGCTGCTATTACCAAGCAGACACTGGATACTGTGGTTGCAGTCACTGGGGCTGTGGGATTTCTCCTGGAGCACCAGACACTGTATGGTTACAAGTCCCTGCAGAGTCTGTTAGGGAGCATCCATCTGTCTGCAAATGCATGCTGTAAACTGATAAGTTTGACTTTCCAAAATTAAGAGGAGGAGAGTTTTCCAGGGGCTTGATCTGGGCATCACTTCAATTTGCCTTGTGATGCCTCAGAGGGGGTGGGATCCTCGTCTGCTCTGCTGGCTGTCTCAGCAGCCAGGATTGTGGGGTGACTTTGGGTGGCAGAGATGGCTTGTGAGGTAGAGAGGGTCTTATGTTTGCAAAGAGGAGGCTACTTTACCACTTTTTCTCATAATCAGAAGAAAGTGAGAAGAAAGACTGGAAGTATGAACTTTGCAGACCCTTAGGTGTGACAAAATCACTTTATGGCCCTGATAAATACCTGCCTCCTCTGCGTGTTATGTCATTGCACTGGAGCCGGTGCTTTTGCTTTTGGCTCTGGTTGAGTAAATATCGTGATTCTGTCTGGGCTTGCCATCCTTCTAGCTTCTCTTGAGTTTCTAAAAGTGCCTCTGTGCTGAGTTGTTTCTCTCTGGGCACATACTCCTGAATTCCAGCATGAAACAGTCAGCAGTTAGTGACAGCAGCTACAAACAAAATCCATGACAATTCCAACTTTGAAAGTTAAAATATAGTTTTTTACTACCATTTCTGAAACTCTGCCCCTTTTGTGATCTTTCTAGGGCTACATGAAATGTGGTTAATTAACCTGCCGTCACCTTCTTTTCCATGAATCTACAGTCCCATTATCTGCGTGGTATGCTGAAGCTTTTCAGTGATGTATGTTCTTCCCTGTGCAGACCTTTTATTTAACCTCTTGGTAATCTACTAAGTTAATTCAGTTTTGCATGAGTTGTTTTGGCTTTTTTTTTTTTAAATTTTTTTTCTTGTGTGCTGGTATTCCTAGTCTTAGTGGTCTTACTATTAATTTTGAAGCAGAAAAGCCACATTACTGTAAGGTGCCCTGGATGGTCACTCTTCCAGTTTGATTCTTAGCCCTGGTCTGGACTTGTCCATGCTTTTGTGGAAGGAAAGGCTTTTGTGTCTTTGTAGAACATACCTTACAATATCTCACTAACCAACGTTTTTTTCGTAGATTTTAGGGATTTTTTGTCAGTTTTTCTACATTTTCAGTGAAAAGGAAAACTACAAAAAGAGGAAATTTGCATTTAATAGAGAGGCTATGAAAAATTGAAGCTTGAAAATGTCCTCCTGCTTGAGGGAACCTTAGGATAGTGAAATAAATAGGTAAAATTTAGATAAAATGGAGAAAGATAGCTACCACTGCAGTGCAGTGAAATGGAATTAAGGAGTCTGAGTGATTCTTTCTTGTAAAGGTCAACATCATTGACTGAATTTTTGTGAACCTAATAAATTCTAAGATATGCTATAAATAGGAGCATCTCAAGGGCAATGCTTAAGTCATTCAATTGAAAAATGGGACAAAATAAATAGTAAAATGATAATGAGAAATGGCAAATCAAGTTAAAATGGTACGTTTAGACCTGGCTTTCTTGATAATACAATTTTAAAATGTTACCAAATCAATTCTTATTTAGAATGCATTTTGGAAAGAGATTAATTGACTTTGGATACAAACCAGGTTTCTATACCGGTTTTCAATGAGGCCAACATTATGTGTATTTGATTATTTCTAAAGGCTGTCGAAACAGTGAAAATCTCTATTTACATATTTGCAATTTGATATGAATTTTAACCTGTAGATTCAACATTTTATAAGAAAAGGAAGTAATGTATTACCACACTACATTCACTGTAGAATGACAATATTTTATTTTAATTTTCACTGATCAAAGTACAATTTATTAGTAAGGAGCATAATTAACAACAGGCTTGTAATAAGTATTGTCAAACTATTTTTTTAAAATCAAGAATTCAGGGAATTCATATAGTTAATACCTTGTAGGAGATCAAAACAAATGGTCATGGTGGTCCATTCCAGTTTTAAATCATATTCATAGCTTTATAGAAAATGGTCACCAATTTTATATTAATGTATAATGTTTATTTTTATTCAATGAATCAGGCTTGAGGCTTGTCCTTTTTCAGGAAGAAGAGTGTCAATTCTCAGCATCCAAAAATGTTCTGTTCCCAGCTCCTGTAAAAGCTCCTGTTGTGCATTTCATCCCGACTGTAAAAATTTCATTGTCCCAAGATAACATCGTGATTCAGAGATCAAGTTTGTCTTTGATGGAGCTGGGGCTTGATCAAGTAATTATATTATCAGGAGATGAACAGGAGCTGGAGAAGGGATTTGAACTGGTGGCTGCTCTCTGCATCAATGCAGATGATGCCAGTTGCCTCCCAGCCTGGCTGGCTCCTTGCTGTGTTCTGCCTCCACTGATGATGCTCCAGCTTCACCAGCCAGCCAGGAACACGCTGCCCTCAGCAGAACGCAGGCTTTGACAGCCATCCATCAGAGAGACAGTGAAAATTCAAACAAACAGGAGCAGCCCTAGGTCTGCAGGTGTATATTTTACAAAGCTGCCTCTGATAATAGTTTATGTAATATTTAGCCACCTTCCTGAGCTAGTGCTCACTGGTCAGAGTGGTGGAGGACAGCATCCAGATCATCTCTGTAAGCTGAACTGTCATGTTAAATTGCATCAGAAGAAAAATGGGAAGCTGTAGACATACTTTCTATTATATAATCCACTTCTTTGATTTTGAGATCTTTTTCATTCCCCTGTCCCTCAGAGAGATATGCTATACTTCCAAATTAATGCGTTTACACTACAACTTCAGCCTTTTTCCACTTGTTTGTCTGCTGGGAGTGCACGCAGCAGATCAAGGTAAAGCAATAACAGGAAAGCATCTAAGCTTAGAAGCACAATAACCAGAGGCACTCTCACAGAGCAAGTGGTAAGGTCATGGAGAAGTCACAAGGAGGGCAGGACCTAAAAGAAAAAAAGGACTGAAACAGGATATGTACACAGAAATAATGCTGATAACATCTTTGTCTTGTGTTCAAAGCACTCTGGACCCTAACAAACAAGAGCAGTGTGACTCTATGGGTAGGAAATAAAGGACGGAAGAGTAGCAGGTGGCTCTGGCCATCTGTAATTCTTGTCTAGCAGAAATCAGGGTGGCTGATGGAGACTTGCTTACTCAGGCCAAAAGGATTCAGGATGCCAGCAGATGTGCAAGGGGCAGCAAAATGCCTGAGAGCACTGGGGGGAACAGCAGAAGCAGGTGTTGGTGTTGCAGGAGCAGAGGACCAGGACGAGCATCTGGCAAGCATCAAGCCAGGAGAGGAGCCATCCCTGCAACAAATTATACCAGTTAAACTGGCTCTTGTTCCCCACACTGGAAACCTTTAGTCAAGCAAATACCTTTCATCTAACTTTGTGAGTGAGTTTTACTTTATTTCTGTGTATTGAAGGTCTTATGAGGTCAACCAATAATAGTTTGGGTTCTTAAGCCCTGTAACATGTAGTTGAGACTGATTAGGACAGGAAAAAATGTGGAATAAGTTGTTTTAGGTTAACCTTGGTAGGTAGCTCAGCCTCACACAGGCCCTGGCTCACTCCTCTACAGCAGCTGGGCAAGGGCACCAGAAGGGCAACAGTGAGAAAACTCATACACTGCTACATCAGCACAACAGCCCCCAGATACATCCAGACCTCAGTGGAGTTTGCCTGTTATATACATTTTGTACAGCCCTCCCACTAAAAATGGGCTTTTTTGCTTTTGAAAACCATTAGGAAAACTTGTGGATTTTTTATCTTTAGGGCAATCGCAATGAAGTACTCCAAAAGAGAAAATAAATACTCAAACTACTACTTTTCAGCTTGTTTGGAGGAACCTAACAGCCAGCCAGAGCTGTGCTCTATAATTATGGTATCCAAGATAGATGAACCTAAATAGTTTTTGTATAGATTTCTGAGAGATCAATATTGCTGCTTCTTTTTTAAGCCTCTCCTGTGACATAGATAGATACATAGCTAGAAAAGTTGTATATTTTGCTGCTGCACATGTGGGAGAATTTCTGACCTGTTCCCTAAATACACTGAAAGAAACAATTAGAGCTTTCATTATGTTCTCTGACATGGAAAAGTTTAAGATGTTAGCCATAAATGTGATGTGCTAGTTTCTTCTATAAAACTGGTCTAGTTTTTGGAGGAAAGAAGGTTCTCTAAGTGCATAGTATTTGGACACCTAAGCTTGTAACTAGTAATTTGAAGTGGTGTTGGTAATGATGGGTGATTTCCTTTCTCTTTCAAACCCCAGGGACAACAGAAGTGAAGGTCATCATGGCTACTACCAAGACCTGCTTTTGTTTCCGAGTCTTGTTATATATTTTCTTGGGATCAGAATTTCAGCAACAAACTAAAATGCAGTTTGAATCCCACTGTTCTTTTTCCTTCATAGGGGGAATACAGAGGACAGAAAACAATGTCAGGAAACCCTTGCATTTATTTTTAGGCCTGTTCGTTAACGGTTTTCCCTCCTCCCCTCCAGACAAACTCCTGTTGAAGCCGATGACTAAGGATTGCAAAACTGCCTGTTTCTTGTCCTGTCTTCTGCTCTTGGCTGATCTGAAGGCCTGGCCAGTTCAACAGTTCAGTGAAGCAAATAGCAACTCCCTTCCCACAAGGGTAATGCACTGCCCACATGAAACTGTGATTGTGATTAAAACAGAAAAGTGGTAACTGGGAAGAATCTAAATGCACATTTCCTCCTGTCACTGTGTGGTTTTTGCACTTACCAGATGGCAGTTTCATACTTGCTGTGAATCCTCCTGTGTGCCCTGTGGGCACAAAAGGCAGGCCCGCCTTTCTCCCTCTCTGCTCATCTCCTTGCTGGCTCCCTTGGGCAGAAAATTTAGCTCCCAAAAAAGGCACAAAGAACTGAAAGAGCAGCTGTGGTCTGGTTGACTGTATGGTTGCACAAGTGGCAATGCCAGTGCCAGCAGCTGGCTGGGAACACGCACCCAGGTATCCTGGGATGGTAGGATAAACCTTGGTTGGTGGCCATCCAGTCTTCAGGTGCCTTAAACAATTTGTGATGCATAGTCAGGTAGGGAGGCTTAGAGTTGGTAATGTGAATTACTGGGAGGTCTGTAGGCCCGCAGGAATTCAGCAATAGATGCCAATTAAACGATCAAAGAGCAAAGATCCAAATGCCAAAATTAGGTGGTGAAGTTTGCAACAGAGAATGATTAGAATAGTGAGGTGCTAATTTATGCAACTGGAAGAGAACTTTAGAGAACTAACAGGTATGGGTGAAGTAAAAATAATTAAAGTTATATTTAATGAGAACAGTAGGAAAGCAGGTTAGCACTGTTTGCTCTCTGAGGAAATGAGAAGGAAGATAAATGAGAGTGAATAGAGAAGATAAATAAGAAAAAAAGTAGTTAATGGAGGAAAAATGAAAATGACAACATTTTTTCCTTTGTCTAATGGTATTATAGAAAGAAATAAGAAAGATATAATTGTGACATTAGAGGAATTTCATATTCCTTGATAATGAACCCATCTCAGCTTCAACAGTATTTGATCATCTGGATAGACATCAGTAGGTAAATCCTCTGTTGAAATTAATCAGTTTTAAGAAAGAAAGATTAAAAAAGCAGTCCTGTAGATGTTCATCTGTAGCTAAAGTTTGCTTTTTCTGGCTGTATAGCACCATATTTCTGCCAGTATGTTGTGGAAAAGCATCTGGCTTATTCTTGCTCACAGAAAAGGCCATAACAGTACATTGTATTGTATGGTGAAACTACTGACTTGAGCATCTGTTGCAATTAGGGAGGAATTTATTGATATACTGATATCAATGCCATATGGCTTATAGGGAGTTTCTTGCTCTTAAAGTTCCTGCTATTTATATAGGGCTGGTCAAATGTAACCAGCAAGTTCCTCCAATTGTGGAAGCATTACAATCTTTTGTGGGCACTGGGAGGGTGAGAGCCTTGAGACAATGCTGATGGCATGGTGGGAGGCAGTGCCAGAACTGGGGACAGAAAAAAAAAGCTCTTGATTTCCTGACTTCAGCATTTTGCATTAACCTAATATATTTCTTGGAAAAAAAATGACACAAAGAAAATTGGAAGGTTAAAATAGCAAAATCACTATTCTCTGCTAAATTAAAATTTATTAGCATGAGAAGCCAGTGGGGAAAATGTCAGCAAGGTCCGGGTGTTCAGCTGTTTGCATGTTGTTTCTTGAAGGGGGAAAAAATCCTTCTTAGCAGAGCCACAAAGGTGCTCCAGTAGCTACAGGCACCCTTCCATAGCTCATCCCTGTGTTCCCAATAACTCTTCACACCCTGAATCCTTGCCTCTGATACCATCTGAAGAAGGTATCTTGTTCATCAGAGGAGACCATGAGTCAGGCAATGTCTGGCAATTGCTTGGCTACAGGTAGTGTAATTCAGCTATTGATGTGTGCATGTGATTGCTCAGTATAAACTCTTAAATCCTGTTTTTTCTGGCAGGATCAGTACCTGTATTTATCTCCTAGGCACCAGAAGGCTCTGCAGCTCAGACTTCCAGCATCACAAGCTGCCAGTTCTGCCTGCCAGCCTGTACAAGGACTGCTTGGTGTTTTATTCCTCAAGTCTCTTTGGAGGTGGCCTTCTCTCACTCTGGTGGCAGCAGTCCTGGGTGCAGACACCTCTCCTAGGCTGTGTCTGATGTCTCCAGACTTCGGTGCTTCTGGGCAAACAACCTGTGTGTACCTGAAATGTGCTCAGCCACACTGGTCTCTTTGTCCATTAAGAAGCAGTGTGTGTGTGAGGAAGGAGGGTAATTAACATGAAACCATAAGAAAATTTCCTTGAGCTCTGAGTATGTATTTACCTGGTGGTTTCCAGTCAGTGAGTTCTTTCATATCTCTTAGGGAGGACATAGACCACCGCAACATCCTCCTAGCCCTCTTAGCTTCAAAAGACTTTATACTTTGCATGTCTTAAAACATAATTAAAGGTACAATTTGATCTGTCTATGGTCTGTCTAGAATTGCTGTCTGCCACAGAGTATTCTTATTAATGTATAATTAATATTAATTAACATGAGTTGCAAAGAACCAGAAAGGCTTTAATGGTGTTTAGGGAATTCTGGAGACACAGAATGCTTGCAAAGAGAAATTTATTATTGTCTTTCCTGATAAAGTGATTTTTCAGGTGTGAACACATATTGTCACACAAAAATATAAGTTAACAACAAATATTTTGTTGTGGTTTAACCCCAGCCAGCAACTAAGCACCACACAGCCACTCACTCATTCACCTCTGCCCCTGGGTAGCGAGAATTGGAAAAAAAAATTAAAACTTGTGGGTTGAGACACTAACATTTTCATAATTGAAACAAAGTAAAACATAATGCTACTAATAACACAAATGAAAACAACAACAATAATTGTAATGGAAATGAAAAAGAGGGAGAGAGAGGGGAATGAAATTTAAGAACGTGATACACAGTGCAATTCCTCACCACCCACTGACAAATGCCCAGCCCATCCCTGAGCAGCAACCTGTGGTTCCTGGACAACTGCCTTAAGTTTTTATTCTGAGCATGATGTTCCATGGCATGAGACATCTCTGTGGCCAGTTTGGATCAGGTGTCCTGGCTGTGCTCTTTCCAGGCTTCTTGCACACTTGCTTGCTGGCAGAGCATGAAAAACTGAAAAGTCCTGGATTTAGAGTGAGCGCCACAAGCAACAACTAAACCATCAGTGTGTTATTGACATTATTCTCCACTAAATTCAAAACACAGCACTGTGCCAACTACTCCATGCTAGCCCTCATCAGGTATGCATATGTACACATAAGTGTGAACCTTATCAGAAATCTTAGTCGAGAACTCTACAGTGTAATTTCCTGTTTAGAAGAGAACTGAGAGGTTATCAGTCATATATATGAACACAAATACTTTGAATTAAAATAAATAAATCATTATCAAACTAGAATAAAATATTTATTAATTTCAGGCAAAATTTGAAGGAAATATTAAACCATATTAGTACTGTGAGTTGGGCTGTGTACAATTACATTATGATGTTGGCACATTGATGGATTTCTGTAGTTTTAGCTGAGATCTTAAACTTATATCTCCTCAATTTTAACCATACAGGAGTATTTTTTTTATTTATAGGTTACAGGTGAATTTACCTTGCTAGGTTAAATAACCTAACATGTACTGTGTTCAGAAAATAGAGAGAGCTGACAGCTTGTGGATAAGATGGTTCTTATCAGTTCTACAGTTCTACAGCTGCTAAAGATCCATGATGCATGATGTTAGTGATAAAGCAAAGATTTCTTGATTTTTAACATGTATGAGTTGTAACTACTATGCTGTTATTGCATATGAGGCATTTGTTACAAAGCTGAGCCAGTTTGCCTTCAGTAGTCAATCATTTGCTGTGAGAGGTTTAATTTCTTTGAAGCTGCTGGTGTAAGTGTTTCTGAGACAGGATGCTAGACTTGATAGAAACACAGAAACTGCCAGGTCAGTTCAGCCTGCAAACTTTGCAAAACACCATAGGACTATTTTTAACCAAGCCTCAGCACAACTCTCATGACTGCACCTATGATACTGTGTGACAAAAATTATGCTTGATTGCAGTTTCTTTTTGTCGTGGTTTAGTTTTTCATCAGCAATAGTAACTTTTTTCCCAGTGTGAGTGATGAACATAGAATAATGTTCACTTCTAAATAGGTTTGTTCAGTGAGAGACAGAGTGAGAGAGGTTGTGCTCCATTTGGCTCAACTGAAGTCATCCCATGAGCCCTCAGCAGTTCTCTGCCTTTCTTATGTCTTTTTTCATGTTCCCTTTGGTTCCCTTAGAAAACCAGCAGAAACCAAATCATCTTTTTGCTGAGTCTCTGGCTTCCATGCATAGCTCATTCATGAACCTGCTGATGTATTTATTGGCCTTTGGAGATTAAATGAGGCACAGATAACACATATAGCTTTTGGAGTTGAATTCCTTTATTCTGGCTATGTCTGGACCAAAGTTTAAATAGTTGAGCTTGCACTAGTTCCACTTATTAATACTGGTATTAAAATCAGAACCTCTAATGTCATTGTACAGTTTGATTGGTTTAAAAACTCAAGGAGCTTGTTTTTAACTAACACTTTTATTGGTGCTCTTCTGAGCCAATAGTTGCAAAAGCTTTGACTTTCATTGGGTTTCTTCTCAGCAAAAAGAGCTGGAAGTGTCCCTGTGCAGTGTCCTGAGGCCAGCAGCAGAGCTCCTGGGAGTAATGCCAAATATATGAGGCATGGAAAAAATCATGAATTGAAAATAGTACTAACTAGGCCAATCTAATTAATACCTTCTAAACCCAGGAGTTTACAAAATTAAGGATGTAATTAGGAATAATGCGAGTCCTTTGAAATCCTGGCCTTGAGACACATGGATGTTATGTGGTGTAACTAGAAAACAGGATTGGGATCATTAATAATATTCCTAAAAGAAAAAGCAAGGCAGTGAATGGAAAAGACCAGGCTCAGGAGTCTGATTGTTGAGCGTGGAAGCGCTTAATGGTCAGGACTCCTCAACTCCAGTGACTGTGCTCAGTGAGTTGTGCAAATTGATTGTGGCAGACAGTTTGAGACACTATGAGTCTTGGGCCCCTCTTTTACTATTTAAGCTATGAACGTTCAGCCTAAAAATAATACATGCCCCAGTTCACAGGGAGTCTGTGGGCTTTGGGTTTTTCACCTGGAAGGTGAAATAGGAATTGCTTGGTAGGAAGCTGTGGCATCATTTATAGCTTCACTGTGATTTAATGGAGACAGAGATTCCTTCTTGGGCTGCAGAGGCTCAGACTATGAGTGCTTGAGTGGCAGTGAATTGAGATTTTCCTTTTGAGGGAGAAAGCCTGTTGGTAGGATAATTCGGAGTGGAAATCACTGATGTGATGATACTTTCTTTTCCACGTAGCCTGTGCTTGGGTTCAGTTTCCTTGAACTTGCACAGTAATAACCCATGCACAGAAAAGCCTTGTCTTTGGCTATCTCTGCTGCAGCATCCTCTGTTTCTAGGATGCATGGAAAATATGAGAAGACCCAAACAACCATGAGCTTTTTCTCCTCTGTTAACCGTTGTCTTTTCCATACTGGATCGACTCAGTTCAAAGGCCTCCTACCTGCCTGGTCCAAAAGGAGAGCTTTGCCATTAACCTTCCATGTGCAGTTGCTTGGCAACATTAGGTAAAGATCTAAACAAAAGGACAAAGAATAATTATTTAATTCCCAAGACAGCCTGAACAGCTTTGGCGGTAGTTGCTGGTAGTAGTCTTTCTGTTGTTTGGCTTATGCTATAAAATTTTGCTCACAAAGCAGTGTGACACCCTCAGTTATCGCTGATACACTGAAAAAAAATCCTTGTTGCAGACACACATATGGCTGCAGAAAAGAGTATTTTCTGGCTGGGCTCTTGCTGTCGGGGGAGGAGGTGTAAATAGAACAACAGAAAACTACAGCTTGGTGGCATATGTTCCCCCTCATCTGGGAGCCCTGACAGCACAGTCCCCTGCTCCTCTGGGTAGAGGAGTACCCCAAGCATGTGTCTGCCGTGACCCTCATGCCCCGCTCCTCTCATCTCTAGCCGGGAGAAAACACTGGGGGCTGATTCATGCACGTCTCCTTGCTGTCCCCAGCGCCGGGTGACATGGCTCATTATGTACCGCGGTGGCAATTGGCACTTCCACTCAGTGCTGGAATGAGATGAGTCCTTGCAAGGCGTGTAATGTATGCGCTATCCCTGCCAAAGTGGAGCCTATCTCTTGTAAAATGGCTTTGATACGTCGATAAATGGAGTGAGCTGACAAAAATTCCTTAACAATGAAGTATCATTTCAAAGCCAATATTTTTTTAGAGTGCTGAAGGTACAAGGAGCCCTAATGACTAACAGAGGATCGTTATGTATGCAGGTGAAAAAGAAAGATGACAAGGATTTTAAATCAATCTATCACATTATGCAGTTACCTGCCAGCAGTGAGTTTTTCACCCCTTTCATTTTCCACTGCCAAATACCACATATTCAGGCTGGTAAGCAGAACATTTGGGGGCAGAATTTACATTAAAAATGAACCTTTTACATAAATTATGACCTCTTTTGTTTCCCTCCTGACTGATGCACTTTAGCTGTCACATGCCCATTGTAGAGGGACTATTCTTTCCCTGATGCGTGCATGTAATTCTCATTAACATCAAGGCCACTTACAAGTACTCATTTGGGAAAGACAGAACCCAAAGTGCCTCTAAATGCTTATGACAGGGGTGCCCAGATTGCCAGGTCCTGCAAGCAGCAATCCAACATGTTCATCTGGCTGAGAGCCTTTCCCTCCCCAGTGACTCCCTCAGCCATCCTGCGAGTCCCACTCCCCCAACACAGATGTCCCCCCAGACACGGACACAATCCCCCTCTGCTTCCCTCAACGCCCCCCAACATCTCAAATCCTTCACTGCCTCCTCCAAAACCCCACATCTCCAAACAGCCTGGGCCACCACACCTGGCTGCTTCTGGCCCACCATCTCTGATGTGTGTCCCTGCTGGTCCCTGCTTCGTCCAGCAGCAGCACTGACACTCAGCAGGCAGTACCAGCAGCAGCAGCAGCAGCAGGCACGGGCAGCAGCAGCACCTCCAGCACCTGCAATGCCACAAGCTGCTCCCTCCAAGTGCCACATGGCCAAGGCATGTTGTGCAATCTGCTGCTTGCACATCATGGAACTTCCTGAGCTGGAGAGAGACAAGCACATGTGAATCATCCCTGCCTCCAGCAGGCCTCCATGAACAAAGTGGCCTTCTTACCTGCCACACACATCTCCCGTCCTCTAGTCTGACCTGCTGCTCTCCTCAGGCCTGATACATCTGGTGTAAGAAAATGACAACATGCTGAAGGTGATGGTAATCCAAACTGTGTGGATCACACATCCTGCATTGTGGGATGTTACTGTGCCACAGTGGGAGGTTACCTCTGAAAGTGAGGAGCTATTTACACTTAGAGAAATACTTTCAGCTTCATGCCCAGCTGACATGATCTCCACGTTAGGCACAGGCAAGGAATTTGGCTGCCTGCAGTTTCTCTTATTCTCAGATCCTCTTGCAGCCTCAGTACTGCCACAGAAGGTGTGAGACCAAAACTGAGTATCCTGCAGACTGGTGGGATTGGTAGGTGGGGGAGAGGAAAAACTGCAGTTCTTCCAAGGGGAAGGGGAAGATGACTGATGAAAGTTTGATAGGACTTGTGCTTAGTGCCTGTAACTTGTCTTAGCTGGTAAAAGAACACTGAGACCTAGGTTCTCATTTGAATAGGGCAACCATTTCCTCTTCTGTCATACCTCCTTCCATGAGTGTAAAATGAAAACCAGCCCAAGTAATAGCCTAACTGATGCAGGGTAGCTTAGAGAATAAAAACTCTTCTATATCACTGATTTCTAAGGGCAGTTCAGCCCCTATTCCAGCCTTTGATGAAGCTAAAGATTATTCACAACAATAAAGTAACTCACAAAATAACAAGATATCTACAACATCAGACAGAGAGGAGAGAACAGCCTTCCTGCCAGTGGCATTGGCATCATCTTAAAAGTAGAAGTCATGAAAGAGAGAAGTATGGCAAAACTGCAGGTATTAATCATGGTTTCACCTTTGGGAACAAGTAGCTGTGTGCAAAGGAGAGGAGAGAGTGAGCTGCTCCCTGGACCACCTGTTTGAGTGCTGAGGTTGGGGTGATTCTTAAAATCATGAGGATATTGGGCACTTGAGGTTTAGATGAGTTTAGAAAGCACTTTTTAATCTTCAGAATTTGCTCAGTTTGAAGTCTTCTGAATCTACCCTAAATTAAAACAACAGAACAAAACATGCCTCTGGTTATCTTATAGTTCTCTATAAAGATGAATCTGGGGATATGTAACTTTGAGTTAGACATTTGCCTCCTGCCAGGTAAGTGAATGAATTTAGTTTCATAATATGCTGCAGTCAAGTAAGTTCAACGGGCCTAACAATGCACATTGTGATATTTAATTATGCGGCTCTTTTCAGTGAGAAATGTAGCTCTTTTTCCCCTCCTCCCCCCTTAATATCTCCTTCTTTATCACTAATATTATTTGGCAAAAATTATTCTTTTTAGACAGAATGGATGTGCAAACCGAGAGTGGCAAAATGCTCTTTTCAGAGAGTGAAACTGGCAAGTGCTTGACAGATCGTAATTGTATTATGTGGCAGGGCTTTCAGGCTGGTAAACATCTGCAATTCTCAGTATTTGCTTTCATGTGGGGAGGAGGTGTAGCCTCACTACTTCACATATGTCACCTCAGGGGAAGCAGAGCCATCCTACTGGTACAGACCTGGTGTACTGGTGACTGTGCTGAGACCAGTCTGTTTTTCAGTAGTTCTGAAATATAACGAATCTCATTGACTCTAAAAGTTCAAGTATCTTTCAAGAATTGCTTCCTATGTCTGAAGGAGGGGCTAAAAGGATGAGCTATAGAAGTTAGATGTGAGAGAGGATCAAGGCTGTGAGAGTGGTGAGCAATGCATATTTTGACATTTCAACCCTCAATGAACCACAAAGCCTTAATTCAGAGGTGGATGTAGCTACATGGCTGCTGGAACACGAGGGGGTTAGTCTTTAACCCACACAGACACCTGAGAACTGTGAGCTCAATTGCCATGTGGAAGTGCCCATGTCTATTCACAGAAGGAAATTAGATGGCTGGTTTAGACTTCATTTTGAGTGACTAGAGAGGATGTAGATGAATCCAGCTGCTTCAACTCCACACTTGATCTCTTTTTTTGGTGTTTTGCAAGAGGATTTTAATTCACTCCTTTTAAGTTTTCTGCTTCTATGTCCCTTTCTTTGCTTCTTTCCACCTTTGCCCTTTCCTCTTCCTCATGATATGCCTGGGCAACTCTTTGGCTAGAGAGAGCAAATAGAATAATGGAATAGGAACATAGAATATCCTGAGTTGAAAGGTTGCAATATCAGGTTTTAAAATTTGATGTGTGAAGTGGAAAAAAATGAGACCTCAATTTTGTGTTGCTTTGTTTTCTTTGTTTTCTGACTGATAACCTGGTAACTATATTTACCTACAGGATGCAGAGCCCTTTCTGCCCTAAGATAACTGAACTGTGACCTTGGGTTCTACTGGGTTCCTCTCCACTTCTAGGAAATCTACCACCTATGGACAATTAGCATAAGAGCTTTAATAGCAGAAGTTTTGTAACTTCCTTGTTACAACCCTGCCTCCAAGAAATCTACTCCTCTGAAAGCCTTTGTGTTTAACTGGTTAGGATTTTCAAAGATGAGTAAAATGAAGCGGCAAAATACTGCCCTCTGTCAATCCCACATTTGGGATTTTGGCTTCACCCACTCTGTGACTCTAGGTGGGAACTCTCTGTCCCCTATGTTTGTGACATTATGAAGTCACTGCACCTTTTATAAACTTGTCCAGTAGGATTTTGAAGTGATAACTTGGTGTCTTGGTTTGGGAAGACAGGTATCTGCCAGGGAAAGCCGGAGCCTTCTTTGGAATGGAGAATGTAAACCCCGCCCCCCCCCCCCCCCTTCCAATTATAAATTTGCCATTAGAGGCTTTCAGGCAAAGATTTTGGGGATAGAAAAGAAAAGCNTTGGCCACCTCTTTGTTTCGGTTAAGTACTGTTAAGTACCCAACATTTGGTCTTCTTGGTAACTTATGGGGAAAAATTCTTTAGAGAGGAAAAAAAAAAAACAACCCACAAACCTAACCCCCAACACTTGGGTTTTGCTAGCAGGACATATGATGCCTTTCTGAACCAATTTTGGTTTTCTGTGCTGAGCTCCATGTTGTGGTTACACCATTACACTCAGTATGAGGTCAGTGTGAACACTGCCTTCCTCAGACAATTGAACATGCAAACAGTGTAATGCTTTAGTTTTAAATAGCTTTGTTACTTTCCTTTTATGCAGGAGACTTTCTGTGTTTTACGACTGCCTTTATGTGTGCTCAGATGCAAGGGGAGAATCACTGCAGCAGTTCAATGGGAGCAGGCAATAGTAATGTATGGAGCAAGAAGGAAAGAACTATATCCAATTGAATCCAGACAGGTGGACTTGTGCCAAGCTAGAACTCAATTAAAACACTGCGATTAAATCCACTTTTCTAGTAGCACCCTCTTTAATTAAGTGCTGAAGGCAGTAATATGACTAAGCTGTGTATCTTCTTGTTAGACTTTCAGTGGAAAGTCTTCATAAAAGAGACAGATGAACCTATGTGTTGAATAGTTAGAAAAACTGGACAATTTGCCACAGCCAAATGCTCTGTTTTCTGAAAAGGCAACAGTGTTGGTGACAGCTGGTTCTATTTCACAAGCTAAAGAAAACAATAGAAACCATTGTCTGTACAGAGATGAAGACATATGTTAGGAAACTGCAGTTACACTCATTGCTTAATGAACTATTTCCTTTACGTATATTTAATAATTCTATCCACGAAGAATCTAGGGTCACACATAAAATATCTAGTATTTTAACTACTCCTCAATAACTCTTTCAATAGACTCGAGCTTGTGTTCAAGCAAGTTTCAAAGTAAGCTTTAAAAATATTCTCACAGTGCCAAATCCCTGCTTCAAGGGGATCATTTCATCTTGATTGGCTAACAAGGTGTGTTTTTATTCACTCCATGGGGGTAGTTTGTTTTAAAGGTCTAAAAATATCCATGGTCTTTGGAATATTAATTCTCAGAGCTGGACCTGCATTGCTCTTCAGTGTTTGGAAAAGAGTGAAGTCTTTGCAGTCAAATGATAATGATTTATTGGAAGGTGGAACTCAAGCTTCTAAGATCGGAACTATGGTGCAAATAAGAGTACAATTACTCTAGAGATGAGATGGAATTTAAAAAGACCGATCCTGTCACTACCAATGGCCATCAAATACATTTTACAGTCATATAATTTTGTTGTGTGTGGAATATTGAGATAATGCCAAACCTTACAGATATATTTTAAAGTATTCTTGCTGATGCACACGATGGCCACCAGATTCTTGGGTCAAAAATTTTGGATAGATCCTACATTCATGTTAATCAACCTCCTCTGTTTTTATCCTTTCCAGTGAAATAAAGAGCAGAAGAGTTTAAAAAACCTGAAAAACTGCTGAATGATTGTGATGTGCTTGCCAATAGCAAACAGGCCAGCAAGTTCTCAAGTCTTTGGCTTGCACTGAGTAGTAATTTACAGCAGGAGTTGAGCACTGGAACTGGTTTGGGGAGAGGAGAAGATGAGACTTGTCTTCTAAAGTTTCTTTTCTATTGAGAGAAATAAGCTCTCACAAACTGTAATTCAGAACAGCTAAATTGGATGTTTAATGAGTTCTGTGAGTTACATGCCTGAAGTGAACCATATCTGCTGCAGTCTTGCACCAAACAGCATGCCTAGGGAAAAGAAGTTATTTCAACTGCTTGAAGAATGAGGAGCTACTAATCTTAGAGAATGATGTAAAAAGTGGCTTTGTATATTTGTTAGCATCAGGAGTTGTTTGAAACTTGCGGTCTGGGGGCTTCTTAAATTCTGGATGTACATTATATTTTTTTGTACAATAAAGTCAAGAAATATACTGCATTGAATGTAGAAATAGATTCAGTGCTAAGAGCTATAGCTAAGCTGTTAGGATAAAAGGCTGAAATTGTGGTCTGTGCAAACAGTTACAATGATCATTTCATATTTGAAAGCCTGTGTGAATTGCTAATGACCAGTCTTCTCTGCTTCTCCAATCGGTTAACATTAACTTTGCATTTTCAATTTCTTCTACAGTCTTTTTTACTATGGCACTTACTACTTCTCTGGTAGTAGTCCTCTAAGACATTGACATTGTTTTTCAGCTGGCAGGAGTGAACAGTTGCACTGAGCATTTCTCCAGAAAAGCTCTATCTGACTTTCTGTGCTGTTTTACTGGAGTAAGACCCATCAGACTGGGTCTGGCAGCACCATCAGCAGGAAGAGCATTGACATTTTGATTGCTCTGTACTTTTTCCAGCTTTAACATAACTTGGCAGATTTGGGGATGTCTGATTACTCTGATTTAAAGGGCTTGGAAATGACTAGCCATTTTCCATTTCTCTATCATCTGTGCATTTTTTTTGCACAGTATCTTCCAGACATTTGATAACATATGCACCTAAGAGATCACAGATGTCTCCTGTATACACTCATATTTGTTTTAGAACATGCACCAACCTGAGACAATAATCATGAAAGAAAAAAGTACATTTTTTAGAATGATTGAAGAGAGACTCAGAAAACCTTTATTCTGCACAGTGTGGATGGAGAAACAGAAACTGTGCTTGGAAGTGACTATAGTATGAACCATAGAGATTTTGAAGCATATTAAAAAGTAAAATGAAAATAACATGAATTCCTCTGTTTCTTCAATGTAGCAAGCACCAAAACATCAGAACAAGCTTCTTCAATATGGTGATTTATATGGCATCTACTGGGACCTGTTCTATTTGCCCACATAAATGCCAAAAGAAAGAAGACATGTCATGGCCCTTTTGTTAAAATGTATATTCAGATAAAAAATATGATTTTTCCTAGTAAGAAACAATCAGAAAAGAACTCAAGCAAACTTGAGGTTTGCTGCAAGCACAATGGTGTCAATAATAATAACTGTAATAATTCTTAATAACACTTCTGATGATAGCTTCTGCCACCTCATTTCAGGATTCTGTCAGGTTTCATTAATATACTCACTAAACCTTCTTCTGTATTAAAAGCAGACTATGATTTTGGGTCATCCTTCATGCTGCCTGTCATGGACATAAGTATGCTTGTTGCTGAGAAAAATACTTAACAAACCATCTAAAGTAATGGTTAGAAATGTGTGTGAAGTTATAAAATAAAGCTGTAAGTTTCAGAAATTTGAGACTTCCTGGAGAGAATTAAGAGCTGCACTTCTGAAATAGATGCTTTTTATTCACAGAGCCACAAGAGAATAAAACTGTAGGTAGAGCACATCTCTAAGAAGAAAACCCTCAGCTTTATGTGAAGTTACATACATAGATCAGAACAAAACCAAAACACAAAAAGAAGTGAGAAAATGAATGGGTGATTATGGGTAGGTGACTAAAGGTGTGAACTGCAGCCCTGTAGGAAACACTATAATTACCTTGTAGAGCCAGAGCAAAACCAATTTAAGAAGCAAATTTAGCAGGCCTATTAAAAAACGGGTTGAATTCTTAGTTCTAGGCTCTGAATAAAGACATGGTTATAACCAAGGCTACCTAAGTATGAGGGTAGGATAAAGCTTCTTCAAGGCATATCATAAATCTGGAAGCAGCAGTGGCTGACACAGTGATGAGGGATCCAGTGTTCTACCTACCTTCAAACTGCATATTTGCATCCACTACTGAACGTGAGCTAGTGGGTGTTGAGACTCCTACTGTAGCCTAAGTGGTGAAATTTTGCTTCTGCTCACTGACTAGCAGGTGGACAATGCTTCCAGAGGTCAAAACAAACTATGGTAAAAATCAGTCAAAGCAGTTAAGATCCTTGTCCTGGGTAAAAGGAAAGCAAGCAGTTTGAACATAATTAGAAATTATTAGGAGATTTCTTTCATTTCATTTTTTCCATCTAAAATATAGGCCCTTAAATCCAAACTGTTAATTTAAGCTACTGTACAGACAAGAGAAATTTGGGCTGTAAAAGGAAAATTCACCTCATCAGGTAGGTGTTTGAAACAGTGAATGTAACTCACACTTTGGAGATGATGCCCAACATAGCCAGTGATAGACAAGCTGGATGCTACTCTTGAAGACTAATTGACTACATTTTTCTTAGCATCCCATGCTTTTGATATATTGATCCTAAAATCCAGCAACTGCTCTGGAAAATACAAAAGACAGAGCTGGCAATAAAGGTACTTGTCAAAGACACTGGGTTCAGAACCACCTGTGGGCACAGCAGCCACATTACAGCTCCTGTGAGGTTGGATTGTACATTTTCTGTATCTTTTAATGTTACTTAGCTTTATAGGACCATGAATTGTAATCCTGTAGGGACTATCACAATATAAAAATTAAATACAAATTATTTATCTCAAAGAATATTATGTGCATACAATAGTAGAACAAAATATTTGCCAAACATTAAAGACTCTGTCAAATCTGAGTTAGGAAGTGAACTAAAAGAGCAGAGGCAACAGCCTGAAAATACTTCTGCTTGTAGAGAAGCCCTTTTCATTTCTAAATGCATTACAGCATCAGAAGGAATCCATAAGCTTGACTAAAACCTTCCGATATTCAATAACTGCACACACCTTTACTTTTAGGCAAACACTCAAATCTAGTGCTTCTAGTGCTTCTAGTGCTCCTTCACTTTCTGATGCAGAACCACGGCTGCATCTCAGCAGATATGTACATATGTGTGCTTTCTATATTTAATACAAGAACAATGTGGCATTGGTTAAAATGTATATATTGTTAATCAGCAGCAGCTCTGAAGAAAGTTGGCAAACTAGGTTGAAAGCTCTATTACCACTGATGTCTAATGAAGTGCCTTTAGCAAGTATGTGCCCACATGAAGCTGCAAAGGTCAGGCTTGTGTTGAGCTGTACACTGTATTTGAAACCCAGAAGAAACAGAAATCTATATTAAAGTTCAAAGCCTGTGTGAAATGAGACTTGATTAAAATTATACAAGTTGTTAGCTCTGAATTGGTTCTTCATGTGAAAAGAACAAAACTCACCACACATAACTGTTCAGTATAAAAAGCAGTGAAATCTTCTCGTGCATTTAAAGCAGTGCTTAGCATTGTAATAAAACGCACGGCTCAGTTATAATGTGGGGTCAGTAATGCAAGGAGCAAGAAGTATAGCGTTAAATTAAAGAAAATGAGAGATCTGACTGACTATCAGTTTAGCACTATTACTCATGATGAGAAGTAAAATGAAGTTCATGACCCCATCTACTCTGCCTCTACTCTCTGCTCCTTTGTGTCCTTCATCAGGAGGCACTTCCTCAAGGAGACTCATAAAGCCATAGTTTTCTCCAATGAATTGGCAGACACACATTCTAACTCTTCTAACCACCATCCTCCTGTAAACAGAGAAAGAAAAGCTACTAATCTGTGGCAAGTTACTACATTTTCTAGTTGTGAGATGTTTGGTATTTTTCTCTTAAACCATATGGTGACATCCTCACAGCACTTTTCAGTCTGTCCATCTAGTGCTGCATGCATTTGCATACAGTACACAGCACAGAAGAAGAAAATAGTCCTCATATAAGTTATAATGATTATTATAATGCATATAACCTATTTATTACCCATGGTAATAAGCTGGTAATGGTTTATTTCACTTGGAGAGCAGCCTGATCTTTTCCAGAATGCAGCTACGATTTAAGGTTTCTTAAGCAGGACTGCTAACAGGATCTTTGGTAAGACACTTACCCTATCAAGAAATCCATCTTTTGCAATAATGGCTATTAAGAGCCATAAACTAATTGTAGATAATGGCGTCCCATTCAGCAGCAGTAATTCAGCCACTTTATCAAGATATATGGCTTTAAGTTGACCGCTTTAAGGCCTCAGTACGCATGAAGAAAAGGGTATAGATTGTGAAAAGACTTGTTAAAAGTAGCAAAGATGATCCTTAGTCACCTGGAGATTATGGCAGTGAAATAAGAGTCCAGATTTCAGGTGAACTTTCAGTGACCTCCTCTTGCAAACAAGATAGTGATGCAAAACAACCATCAAGCCAGGAGAGGCTGGTCAGTGGAGTAGCATCCGCTTGAGAGAATGGGAGATCTGGGCTTCCCAAGCTGGGAGCTGGGGTGCCCTGCACTATACAAGACAGAGCCTGGGGAAATGTGGCTTAATTGGCAGTCCTCATCTTAAGAACTAGAAAGGCCAAAGAAATGCAAAGGAAGATGATGTGGTGTAGGGCACGCAAAATGTATTTGAAATGCAGGTTATGAGTACAAAGTGGTACCGCTTCCTGCTATAACTGTTTGGAGAACATGCAAAGGGCTTGGTGTGAAGGCCAGTGATCTTTCACATGAAGAGTCATGGTGCCAACTTCTCCTTGCCTCAGTCTCAGAGCTGCATGGTTGTGAGGTGAGGGTCTATAGTGATCCAGGGTCCCCAGGCAGGGGCAAAGGAGCACTGCTTTATTCCAAAAATCTGTCCTTTTTCAGCAATTAGCCAGTTATCAGGTACATGGTTTTTAATCCTAACGAACATAATTCACCAACCACCCTACACCACGATGTGAACACCGAATGGTTACATAGCTTGTTTTTCTACCTCTAATTCAGCTGAGTCACTTTCCCATAGTTCTTTTCTGCTTAGCCAAAGTAGCAGGCCTGAGCCATGAATTTTGAAACTTTTGTAAGGTTTTACCTATAAGCAACAAATGGTAACTCTAGAACATGTGTTAGTCCATGTGAGCTGTAGGTGGAATTGAGTTGTAGTTCAGTTGATTCCGTTTTGCCTCCCATCTTCTGAAGGCTGCTTAAAAGAGAAACTAATAGAATCAAGAATAAGAAGGCCCTTTCTGATTTACTCTTAACACTAAGTATTTTCCTGCTTTTCTTCCATTTTGTCAGCCATGCTTGGGGTAAAACAAATATTTGCCTACTTTGATATTCTTGCATTCTCATCACTTTGCAAACTTGTTAGCCCTTTCCAGATGTTACAGGTTAATTTTCAGAAGGTTCCAGTGGCTGTCTCCTTACTGCTTCACAGATATCTCAAATAATACCTTCAACCAGTCTGGTGACTTTCCTCTTCACTCCACAAAAACACATTTTAAAATAAAAAGAAATTTGTATTTATTTACATATTCAATGGATTTTTTCAGTCATGTAAATAAAAGTTGGATAGAGCTGTCTTTTATGTTGTATGTTTTGTTTTTCTTGATGATAGATTTATGAGAAACATAGATTAGCAGGTTAAGAGTAGAGAAAGATGAAACACTGTAGTCTACTTAGTAGTATCAAAAGGCAAAATGAGAGTGACCCACTGACTCACTCTGGTATGCTCACAGTCATAAGCTAGTAAATAAATATTTAGTAAGAATATTAGTATCAATATTTAATCAATGCAAAGATATCAGGCATGAGGTTGAAAGTATTGAGGCTCCCTGAAAGGTAGATTATTTATTAAAGACGTAGTGTCTGGGTCTCTGACTGGGACTACACATCCCTGGCAGGGATGTGGAAGAGGTGTGGGACAAAGTGGGCTCTTCTGTCTTCTGACACATGGTATGTGTGGCTTATTTCATGCTATTCATTCCTTAGTAATGCATAGGGGAATGTTACAAAAGCGTTTGAGCAGTGAAGGAAGCATAAATTGCACTACAGAAAAATATATTAATAGTAGAAAACCACACAAGCCTGTAGTTCAGCCCAGGCAATTTAGTTTGAAACAAGTGGCATAAACCAACATGTTGCAGAGGAAAGGGAATAAAGGTGAAAAGATTTCAAGATGAAAATGATACATGAAGAATGCCTGTCTTGCAGCTCTGAGATGCTGCCTGGATCTTCAAAGCCACATCCGCACCTGTTGCCTGTCTGAGTTTAGTAATCCACCATTTAGGTTCAGCTAACAGATGGGTTGGTACCCCCACACCCTGCTTCCATGCCTGTGGATTTAAAAAGTGCCTGGCAGATGCCAGAGACATTTTTATATTGCAGATTTTTTTT
>VXBB01011777.1:1046049-1162151 GCA_013399915.1 Illadopsis cleaveri | reverse complement strand
TTTTTTTTTTTTTTTTTAGAATCGTGAGGTTTGGTTTTTCATTCTGTCAGGGAAAAATGAAGTAATTGAAATGAAGGGAGTTTCCTGGTAATTCTCTTTAATTCTTTTAGCAGCTCCTGTCACCAGAATACTGGTTTTCTCAGGCAAGCCCTTTGTCCTCCAGACTCTCAACATCAAATCCCTCAGTCTTTGTCATGGCAGCACCTGCCAAACCCTGCCAAACCTTGTCCTTACCTTCTACCCTTGAGAGAAACACCTGACTTCTCTCTCTGGCACCAATAGTGCTCCAGTAAGACTGCAATTCCTTTTTCAATTAAGATGCACCTCACCCATTACGGAAACACAACTGTCTGTAATAAAATACAGTGCATGTTGCACAGTGATGCAGTATGGTGACAGGGACATGAATCAAATGTCTGAGACACGAGTAAAAACAATGTAAATTTAAACAGGAGAATATGATTATTGAAGATGGAATTAGGTTTGGACACATGATAAGACTCCATCTATCTGTGAAAAATGCCAGAAGATTTTTTAATGAGATTTTCGGTTGTAAACTTTGAGACACCATCAGTCCTGAGGTGATAAGATTAGAGCTTGATTGTGTGTAGCTGTGAGAATGGAAATGTATATAGAGAACTGACCTACTGTGGAAAAGCAATTAGGGACTACAAGGGGCTAATCAGCAAATAAAACAGCTATACAACATATCCCATGGGAAAAAAAAAAAGAAAAAAAAATCAGACATACTCTGTTATAATTTAACAGACACTTGTAGATAAAATTGTGGTTATGGGTGACTTGAGGCATAAAATGATATAAAATAGAAAATTAAAGCTTTAATAAATTAATGTTGCTTGAACCAATATGCTGTTAGGCATAATGTATTGCAAAGGACAGGACAATTAAGGAATGGGAAGGGAATTACTTCTGGGATGCAATGTCCAGATGCTACAATCTGAAAATCCAACCCAGCTTTGACATTTGACTTTGGCAAAGCGGCTTAGAAGAATTGACTTGGGAATGGACTAATTGTACATACGAAAGGACTTGCAAGGGTCAAAATTATGGCTGTGTTAGCTTGCACCTGTCAGGTCTTCAAATGCCTCATAAAAGGTGGGTTCTGAGGCTGGAGGAGCTTCATCTCCACTGGGACTGGCAGCTTTGCTGCAGAGGGCAGGCTGGGACAGGTGGGCACTGCTGTCATTTCCATGCTGCTCATGGGCCTCACCCAACCTTACACCAGCAGTACTGCCCCACCCTTCCTCTGCATCTGCCTTTTGCTGTGCAATTGTATTTTATGTCCTGCCAAAAGGAAAGGAAATGGGACTGGGTATGTGGCTGCTGGATCTGGGATGGTACATTTGATTGGCGAAATAATTAAGGGGCTTGCTTTCACTACCTGCCAAAGACCCCTCTTACAGACCATGATCCTCATAGCTGTGCACTTCTGGCACTGTTTGTCTGTAACTGACCCATCTGTTATTTCCATCTGCTCTTCTTTTTCTTCAAGTTTACAAGTTATATTCTGAAAAGTAATTGAGAGCCCATTGCACCATTTTTGTTCTTGCTTTATGCAGCCTATTTAGTGTGGAAAACTGAAGGTTTAGTGCTAAGCACTTGTTAGCTTCTAGGCAAATTAATTTTCCCTGAATGAAAGAAAGAGAATTGTCTTAACTTTAAATAATTTTCTCTTTCCTGAACCTCATCCTCAACAGATTCACTTTATAGACTTCCCTTTTTCACTGATCAATTCCATTGCCATTTATTTTCCCTTGAAGAGCCCTGTGGCTGGTTATCACAGAAGCAAACAGAGTGCAATGAAGTACACCTCTAAGGAATTTGGGTATAGTGGTTCTATGGACAGCAACTTTCACAACCACGTTTTGGGACCAATCCCTACTCTGAGCAGGGATTTTGCTCAGGTGATTGGTGGAGTTCCATCTTATATTTTAAACAGGTACACACAATGCTGCTCTCTTGAGGAGACAAGATTCAATACATTCTTTTCAAATGTTAACAATGATCAAGTATATGGTAATAAGTACAGTATTTTTCCCATGAGTAGTAAAGTAGCTGAAGTAAAATGTTTATACTCCACCTAATGACATACTGACAGTCTGTGCTTTGTTCATCTGTGCAATGTAGAGAAAAGATTTAATGTGCAGAGTGCTGAGTATTAAAAGGAAACAAAATAGGTAAGTACTGCATAAAGCAGGAAATGTTAAATCTAAAGCTTCTGGTCTCGATGCAAGCTTCCTCAAGGTCTCTCTGCGCATGACCATGGGTGAGTTTGGCACCCAACTGATGCCAAACCAGGCCCAGTACTACCTGGTATTGGGTACCCTGGTTGCATTTGCTCCCATCATCAGCAAGTGCTCTGCCTTGGGAAATTTGGTTGAGTAAGTCCATGGCTAAGTCCTGGTGACTCCCCTGGAAATTTGCAGAGAGCTTACTGGTGCAAACCTTACCACAGGAGCAGAGACTTAGTGGAGTAACACATAAAAATGGGCAGCGCTTGGCAGTGAATCTCACCCCAGCCCAAGGGGGTGTAACACCTGCACAGGGTGTTACATTGGGTGTCCCATGGCAAGGGGCAGTGGTGGCAAATTTGTCCTCCTAAATCCCAGCTGTTTGGCTAAAAAGCAGGTTGTGGGAGTGTATTCCAGCAAGGAAAGAGAACAGGTCAGGCAAAGGTGAATGCCTCTATCCTAAACAATGAACAAGCCCACCAAGGTGTCTGATGGAGCTGCCTAACAAATATAATTGTGATTGAAACTGTGCTTGTTGCGAGATGCTAAATAAAACCATCCATTTAATAATACCAATCCATTTTAGTATAATAAAATACATCAGCTATGGGATATTTTATGAAAATGTTTAATTCAACTGTTTCTTTGGAATGTAGTAGTCATAGATTGGAAATTTAAGTTACAGTTCAGTTCTATGTGGTTTTTTTATGCTACTCAGTGTCTGAGAATACAAATGTCATTTAAAGTTAAGGCTTCGCTGTTCATTTTGAAACAACAATTTACAAGTGTCATATTGTCATAGAAAATAAAAATTTCTGTAAAAAAAATTTGCACAAAGTTTTATGATGGTACAAAACATGAAGCAATAATATACCAGTAAAATGAAATCATTTTACTACAGAAAATTTTTATAGTTTTTCAATAAAGAAAAAAATATGTTATTTTACACTTTAAAAATTATGAAACAATCTAAAACAATATAAACTGAACATTTTGTAACACTGCCTTTACAAATTAATAACTTTATAAACATATAATTTTTTTAAATATATTTATCAGTGCAAGATACTTTTCAATGTAAAGTTGCAGTATCATTTTTCCTTTATTGAAGGGCAACTTTAATTCTATTACCCTCAGAGAAATCAAATCTTCAGTGCCAGATCCTCATTATCATAGTAATGTCTGAAGACCACAAAGGAGATAAATTCTTTTTTATGTTCACTATTCTCAGTATGTTAAAAGAAGGAAAAAACCCACCAACTACCAGCTTTTCTGTTCAAATAGATCAAGACCCAGAGCTGGTCCAGAATGTATTGAAATCAGTGGGAATATTTCAAAAGGTTTTGGGCTTGGGCTCCCCAATGGGATTTTCTCTTCAAGGCGATATAAGCATGTAACTCTTAGTCAAGTTAGTGGACTAGAAGTTTTTCAGCTAAGGAGAATAGACCCTTAATTCCTGACTCACACAGTGGTGGTATGCTGAAAATATTTCTGAAAAATTCTTTTCTTCTTTGGGTTAATTAACTAGCTGGTGCAATGCCATTATGGTCAAATTACAGTGTTAGGAACCAATGAAAATTCTACTTCTGACAAAGTGAGTCTGTCACAGTGGACATCTCATGGATTAACAAAGGAGATAAACTTTCAGGCCAAACTTTCAGGCCTTAGGTGCACTGTCTCACCTTTTGGAGGACCCAAGGTTGAGAGGCTGGGGAGGTAGCTCTTCATCAATTTAAGGTTTGATGACCTGAAGTGGATGTTTGGGTTTTCCTGATAGTCATTGCCTTTAGGACCCCTATGAAGTAGCAACTGTCCATGCTTTTTTTTTTTCCTATTGGGTCTTCCCTTAAAATATTTTCGACTTCAAACCTCATTTTCACCTACTGTCTCCCTAATTTTTCTTCAGTTTCTGGGTTACTAGTGGATTTTCTACATATTTTTCTATTTTGTAGTTCTGAATGGTGAAATTATACACTTCAAAACATTTGGTGTATAAATACGGATGTATTCTGTTGCTCCATGTAATTCAAGGCTCAATTAGCCCTTCTTTAATCCTAATCCTGGACAGGATATTTCATTGCTCTTCTACAAAAGCAATTTTGGAAAAGACTAGCTCAGGAAGTCCCAATCACTTCCCTGACTCTACTCAGGAAATTCAATGGGGGAAAACACGAGCTCAGCACTTGTTAGGATGTTCCTTTCCCCATGTTTGCACTGGTTTTCTCTGCTGGTTGGTGGACACCCAGGGGAAGGTTGAAGCTGCCCCCCAGTTGTGGCTGTGCTGTGTGCAGGTCACTGCAGAAACCCAGGGGCTCCCCTTGGTCACTCCCAGGGGAGTGACCCCTCTGCTCACTTGCTGCCTTGTGTGGACCCCTGTGGGAAACATGCTCTTGTTTCTTTTTACCCTGTTGGACCAGCTGCATAGGCTGTTGAATATTATTTGACCAATAGTATTTGCCCTAAAATATTAAAAAAAATTGCCCCATCATTGTCAAGCACATTTTTCTGACAGCTTAGAGTGCTCAGTTCACTGCATTGGTCACTGCCTGCACTTGTGGTCAAACAGAAACCTCCTGGTATGAAATGCCAATTGGATATAACATGATGGTAAGAACATACCCTACATACATTGTGGGATTTCATTCTGCCCTCAGTACCCATTTGTAAGCCCAATTAGCATTGATTAGCATGAAAATACACGGGTTACTGAGAGAACAGAACTCTGAGTTCAGGTAGGGGCAAGAGGAGGAAAGTTTCTTGTTTTAAAGGCAATCTTTTCTGTAAGGGAAGCATTTTCCCCAGTGTAATTAACAGGCAAGCTGTTCAGGATAAAAGACATGTTTCATGACATCAGGAAAAAAGATACTGTCACTTTATGCTGTTAAGAAGAAACCCAAAGTTCGACTTTGGAGGATAAAGTTAAGAATTTTCCCTTATTTTTTAAACACAAACTCTAATAAAATCCTTTGCCATTACCAGCAAGTTAAAGCTGAAGTTTTCTTTCCTTGGCAATGGCAAATGCTTATGCAACCTACTCAGAGAGACAAAGAGAGAGAGAAAGAGAAGAGAAAGGGAGAGAGATTTTACATTTGAAAATACATTCTATATGAAAGAACAATAAAAGGGGATATTGCAGCTTTATACAAAAGAGTCAAGAGACATGAAGTTGAAATACAGAAAGCAGAATAATCAAGCCAGGTTGTCAAATCTGATTAGCCCTTGCCTTGGCTGATGCTGTTTTCTTACACTAAAATATACTTTTCTTTTAGTCAGTGAGCCATCAGAATATGATTAAAGACAAGGGCGTAACTGCAGAGAAGCTGTAGTTAATGTTAACACAATGAGAAGCAGTACAAACAAAAAGGCACTTGAGAGGACATACACTAGCCAGTGCCAAGGACTTTTTTGTTTAGTTTTTAGGCAGTACACTTGGTTACCAGTTGTGTCTGATGATGGCACATACTCTTTTATGGAGTTCACAAGCACAAAATTTAGTACAACACTGAAAAACATCAATAAAATTTGACTGTATTGCTTCGTAAACAGAGCTGACACGCTATACTGGTACTGATGCAGCAGTACTTTCAAAAACATCCTAACCCTTCTTTGCCTATGCACAACACGAGCAATTATACACAAATACAGGTGCAGAAGTCCACTAAATTGCTGTTACTCCAATATTTTCTGGGCACTGAGCTACAGACAGCATGTCCATCCAAAGGACCCCACTGAATACATTTTGTGACAGCATCTTGGATTTTGCACAGTAAAAACAAATTAGCCATTAACGGAAAACAAAAGAGAGGGAGAGAAAGAAAGACAAAATGAACTATAAGTCAATCATACTTGGTCTCAACACCAGCATTCAATTATTTCAAATAAAACCAACAGAAAAAGCAGACTGTACATGATTCAGGTTGTTAACACAGATTGTTGTCCATGTCCATCGGTTACACACTCATTGAAGCTCCTGAGAAAAGCTTGGCTCAGTGTCATCAATGCACTTTTTAGCCTGTACAGTAAAAGATCAACAGTTCCCCAGCACGACCGAGCTATGTCCTTCCATCCTGATTCTCTGACTCCTCCAGTTGCTTTATGCCTTCATGCTTCCGAGTATGAATTCTGTGTGTTTAGTTTATCTTTTTTCAGTTTTACACCATCGACCAGTTCAAAGTTATAATTCTCCAGTGCAGACAAGTTCCTCTCCGACATCCCGTTGTGCCAACAGGCACAGTACAGAACAACTCCACAGATGGCTCCTAAAAGCACCCCGAGTGCACTCATGGCTATGATGGTAATGAGGATTGGATCTAGAGTCTTCAGGACATTGCCTGGCTTCCTGGAGATGTTGTCATCATAGTCGTCACCTCTACGGTATGGAGGTGTAAACCCTGAAATTGAATAAAGAATTGCAAAATTTTCAGAACTGATCCTGTTAGAACTTTGTTTGATGAATTGGAAATCTTGAGAAGACCATCAATTTTTTTTAACGTAAGTTTTATACATAATTTTAAAACTTAGCTTCTTCAAGGTGGTCATAAATAGCTGAAAACTGTAATGTGGCCTAAATAGTTGTGGATTTTTTCCAGACTCTTCTCCAATCTTTAAATCTGCTGTCTGTTAGTAGAGCTCTGGTTCTGCCTTGGATTAAGTGGGAGCCTTGGGAGGGAATAATGAGGCCTTTTGATTATATTTTGCCATTTGCAGGATATAGCTCAAAAATGTTAATGAAATCCTACTCAGCTCAGTGTGAGAGGTTAGAGCCTTAGACATTGGTTGGGAATATCCAGCCATTTTATTTCTACTTCAATGACTTTAGGACTGGATCTTGAAGTGCAAATAGTGACAGAACTGACACAGGAGAGCATTCTGCCCTCTTGTGTAAAATATTCACTGGGTATCATAATGTTTTCCCTCAACATTTTTAGTTTATGAAAATAATCCAAAAGCAGCAAACCCTGTAATTGTTGCTGGAAAAGCCAAAAAGTCTTTTTGGACAAACTCACTCTCTTTCACTGAAATCAATTATAGCAATCCTATTGACTGTAACAGAAAAGAATTAAACTCATTGCCTGAAAAATGCAAGTATATTTTATTATTGGAACAATATGACGGTTATGATCCATTTAATGATCCATTTACTGTTATCATCATTGCAAATGATAATGCTTTGCTAGACTGGTCATAAAATGGCATTTTCAGCCAGGTCTGTAAAACATTTAACCTGAAGAGTTTTGAGCCTAATTACTGAGGTACAGTGCGAGTCATAAATTGTAAGATATAATGATATTGCTTTCTTCAGCAGTGGACAAGCCTTCTAGATAACAAAATATTGAGGGGCTATAATGTGCTTGCATATATTACACGTAACAAATTAGGTATATTATATTAGAAATATTAAGTGTTTGAGATAGGTACAAATATTAAAAAGTATGTAAGTCCATATGACATGGAAGAATAAAGCTATTGCAATCTTCAAATAAATGTAAGTCTTCTTATCATCTCATCCAGAAAACCAAAACACCTTAATACAATATACAGTTAGAGGACAAATCTATAAATAAATAAATAGAATGCAAAAATTCACATTAAAATACACATTAAAATTCATTCCCTTTTAAAAAATTACACATTTTTACCTGTTTGATTACTTTCTGGGTCTTCTTCATTTGTTTCACTCTCCACATCCGTTGATTCTAATGAAGCAAAAGAATTGACATTGATTATTAGGGTTACAAACACTGATTGACTATCATTCTGGCAACAATGGTATAGCAGATTTTCCTGTGTCAGAGCATCATTATGGCGGCTTGACAGAGCTGTTCACTATAATGGGCTCTGAAAATTAATGGAGAAAAAAAGAAACATAAAAAAACTCCTCTCCGCCCAGTCTTGGCACAGTTTTAGTTAGCAGCAGGGGTTTTCCATACCTGGGAAAGAGAAATCAGTGTGATGAATTAGCATCTTGTTCACTGTATTTAAAATTTTGGAGCCCAATTCCATAACACTTCATCAGCATAGGCATAGTTAATCACACAAATAGTTTCACTGACTGCAGCGAGACTACTTGTGTTTGGATTTCAGACTGAGCTTTTGGGTTTAGCTCCCTCAGGCAGAATCTTTGCTCAACATTTGGTTTGAACAACCAAAACATGGAAGTAGGACAGAAGTTGTTTTCCTTTCTCATGCTGGAGTCAATTAAAGGCAGTCACTGTGGTCTCAGCACCTCCCTTGGTACTGGGAACACTGCAGGACGACTAAGCAGTGTGTCCTGCCTCCCCTTCCTGCCAACTGCCACTCCGGTGGCATTTGATGAACCCCAGGGGTTGGACCACGTGGTAAAAAGAGATTGTACAGTTTCCTTATCCTGCAGGGAAATTACCACGTAGCTGAAGACTGTCATGTTACCCTCAAAAGGATGTTAGCTACAAAAGGTGAGGAACACCCTCTATTATTGCTCTTAGTTGTATTGTTAACTCACACAGAATAAATTTATCTTCTTAATGCTGGAAGTTCTCATTTCTATTCCCTCTTTTATATAAAAGTAATTGCTTCATCTCTGCTGTGAAGGACAGTGTTCTGTTGCTTGTGTTTATCTGGGGCTGCTGCTGCCAAATTACGTGCAGTATGCAATGTGCATATGATCAGCAGTGACTGGAATAACTCGAGACTGGCCAGGAATAAAAGGGCTCAAAGAGCATCTCAGGAATAGTCTGGCTCAGATATGGGAAAGGCCATGTCCTAATGTTGCTTTGTGTCCCACATGACTGGGAGCTGATGACTACAGCAAATGAGCCACAGCAAACGCAGAATGACAGGACAGCAGAGGACAGAGCTCGGGCCTTCTCACCCTATCTGCTTATCCTGTAACGGTTTGATATGGTCCTTAAAAAAAATTTAAGAAGGCTTCATAGAAAGCAATCTAAAAAGGGTGAAGAAATAAAATTGGATTTTGTGCATTAGTTAAACCAGGGCCCTGCAACAGGAAAAACAGAGAAATTTAAAGGGGACAGCAATATAAAATACAGGGAGAGATGTGAGAATGTGAATATACTATGACCCATGTCAGTAGGATGCCAGTTCTGATCCAAACTGCTGCCATACCAAGGTGACACCGGTGGTACTTACTATTAATAAAGCCATGGGCTGAATCAGGATATTTTCAATGGGAACATAGCTAATAATTATCTATCCCTTTTTCACAGATGAAACCAGCTATCAAAACAAAATAAACAATGTTTTGGATGAGAATTCTCTATGTTTTTGTTTGCAGCACTTACTTCGGCAATCCTCTTGTGCTATGTGATTGTCAATTTTAATATCGTCCACAGCGATTCCTCCAGTTCCTTTTCCAATTTCTCCCTCAATAACCACCTGGAAAAACAGGATAGTGTTCACATTGTTTTCAGGTCAGCACACAACTGCAGCAGTCAGGATTTCTTAATTAGTTGGTAACACACATCTTCACTTGCCATGATGTCACACTTGTGCTTCAATTGTGGCCTGAAAATCTGCATTGCCTGTCTCGATGAACTTATACAGGCAAATGTAAGTCATGTACTGTCATGACTTTATGAAAGACTTTTACATCAGCAAAACTGTGGCAAAGAGGCAGTTTTGTGACTGATGATAAATGATTTATAAAGTATTTTTTTGGCCTCTGATAAGAAAGTGCTTGTATCACAGTACTCTGAGATACCATGAAGTATTTCACCATTATTAGTCACAGCAAGTGTACCTAATATGTAGGTGCAATATTGTCCACATAAATCCCTCAGTGACATCTTTTACTGCGGTGTATAAAACACGACCAGCAAGGTGCTGCTGGCCTTGGCTGTGGCAGTGCAGCCAAGCTCACCTGGTAGTGTTTCACAGATTTGTGAAGAAGAACACGTCCTTGCTTCCAGTAGTTTGCCTGGTGCCCGCTCAGTGTCCACAGCACCTGGTCGTACTCATCCGGCTTCTGGTAGTGCAGTTTGATCTTCAGGGTGCCGACGTGGGCACCAGCCATGTGGTACCAGAAGGTCATGCAGTGGGCAGAGTTCTGAGAGTAAATCACAGGGCTCAGCAGCCGTGCCACTTTGCCTTTCTGGGCTTCGTCAGCTTGTGAGTAAATGAAGTTGCCATCTCCTACTGTGACAGAAGGACTGTGTTAAGAAAAGCCACCAGCTCTAATTTTGTTAACACAAGGATTCCTGACCACCCCCTGATCTTTTGCTTTCTTTCCATGCTGATGGGTCAAGCATCACAAACAAGAGAGTCAGAGGGCATTGTTTTGGGAGCTCTGGGAAACTGATATGCTTTAAGAAGAGGGCCACGAATCTGATCAGAGGGCTGGAGTACCTCTCCTATGAGGACAGGCTGAGGGTTGGGGTTATTCAGCCTGGAGAAGAGAAGGCTCTGGGGAGATCTTATTGTAGCCTTTCAGCCACTAAAGGGGACTTCTAACAAAGATGAGGAGAAACTTTTTTAATAGGGTCCATAGTGACAGCCTAAAGGGTAATTGTTTTAAATTAAAAGAGAGTAGATTCAGACTAGATATAAGGAAGAAATTTGGTGGGTGGTGAGTCATTGATACAGGTTGTCCAGAGAGGAAGCAGACACCCCATCTCCAGAAACATTCAAAGTCAGGTTTGAAAATGTCCCTGGTCACTGCAGGGAGGTTGGACTAGATGACTTTTAAGGGTCCTGTCCAGCCCAAACAATTCTCTTATTCTACACTTTTTTCTGGCCATCTCCTCTGCTGTTCACTGGGATGTTTTGTGTCAAGAGTGAACCCTAACAATGTGCTCACCACATGAAACACACAAGGCATTTGCTTTTGCTAAGGGAAAGAGGCACAAGCATGTTTGGTGAGACAGCATTATGTTGGTGTGCACCTCCTGAAAACAGCCAGCCCTGGTTCAGCAGGCTAAAGAGAAATCCCTGGGGCCTACTCTATGTTAATTCTGCAAAGAGCTATTAAAAAAAATATCTCTGTTTGAAGTAGTCTGTGCTCAAGGAGCAAGATTAGAATGGGAAGAATGCTGAAGGGTGAAATGGCTTTGAACAGCCATGATCAGAGATCAGGAACTGAGATTTAAAGAATGTTCCCAAACAGAGGCTGAGCATTGTCACAGATGGTGTCACAGTTATGCCCTTGATTTTTTAACAATATATTGGGCTCTATGTATTTGTGAGTCCCTTCCTGAAAGAGTAAGATTATAGCTGGTACTTTCTCAAGGGCATAATGGATTTATACATGTTGAAGTCTGAACACCTAATACCTTTAACTTGGAAACTTACTTTCTTAATCATAGTAAGAGAGAAGCATGTGGGAGTGTGATGAGTTTGGTACCAGAAAATTGCTAAGTAAGATACTGACTATAGAGAAGTGCTTCTGAATTACATCAGCCACACATCCATTCCAGTTAGCTTTTGAACAGTGTCTTTGCAGAGAGTCCTGGTGGAAAAACACAAATTTCATCCTGGTGTGCATAAGCATAAATTGCATGTGCAATGCACTCACAGAAAAGGATGGAGTCAGCATTTATTGACATCATCCTATTGAGAGTAGGAAGGATAAAAGTAATAATAAGAAATACTATTTCTCAAGTATTGCTGTAATAAGTATACATATCGCTGTTTGTACCAACACTTAAAAAGTAAAAAGAGGCAAAATAAGATGTTTTGGAAAAGTGGTGTTTTACCAGCATTGGTCTTTGCCTATACATAACATCCTTGAATTTCCTGTGAAATAGTGTATAATTGAGACTTGCTGGATTGCAATGGTATAGTCCTGCACCAATGAAGACAGGAAGATGAGCATTGCTACTCTGGTAAGCAGAAGAAGGACAGAGTAGTGAGATGGGAACCAGGAATGAAGAGTTAAACCCAGTGGCTGGACTTAATAAATAAGAAATGAATGTATTTCTTCTAAAATGAGAAAAGGATGTTTTCTTTTTTTTGGATCTTTCTGTGAACAGTAGAGGTATCCTGCCCAATATGCATGTTGAAGAATTTTATAGGAGAAGATGATGTTAAATTGTTTAAAAAAAAAATAGGATTTTTTTTTTCTGTCTTTCTGCAGTAATATCTTGTCCAGCTTCTTAAGCAGGAGTGCTTATGTCTATATGTTCTTTCCAAATTTGCTTCTGTGCAGAGCTGCACATATGCAAATCTCATCAAAGAATGGTAACAGAGAAATCCAGAGGGAGGAAAAAAGGAAAATAATCACAGCATTAGGATGGCTGTCTGAGTTGGAAGACCTAACACTGGCCAGATTTCATCACAAGAGATATAATTTGAAGTGACATCCAGCATATCCTGATGTCTTCAAGCAATTGTTGTTGAAGATTACTTCTGTGTATTTTTTCAGCTTTACATATGTGTCTGAGAGAAAGACATGCCTGGGAGATGCTCACTGTCGTTCTCCCAGTTCATAGGGTGGGTTTGTTGTGCAGCTGAGGGTTTGTTTGGGACATCAGAGCCATTCAGACTGCTCATGGTCTGTGTTCACACCCACTCCACTCACTCTGTGCCCGCCAGCAGGCTAATCGAGAATGTGGCAGGTGAAGATGCTCTTAGAGTTCAAGGAAAATGTTGGAAAATATTGAAAGAAAAAGGGGCTGCCTGTAAGATTTACCAAAGCTACAGATCATGAAACAAATAAGTTTTCTGTACTAGCAGGGCCCAGTGGAAACAACAAAATCTCATTTGAAGAATATAATTTCTTCATCTCCTGATTGAAGACAGGTTCTCTCTCTATAATCCTTGATGGGAAAGTGCAGATAGCTCTCATTTTCAGAATATTATTGCAGTGCCAGGTCAGGAACTCTGTCTTCATTGTCTTAATTAGAGCTTTACTTATGCATGCCTTTTAGATTTTGTCAGTCTCTGGCTAACATAGCTTTTAACCTCCTTTCAATGTCAGATCCTACTGAGCCATTTCACTTTACTCTACATCAATTTTTCCACCATTACAGCCTTCACTTCAGCTAACTGCATTTAGTTAATTTGATGCCATTTATTTGTACAATGCCATTTACAGTCAAAGTATTACAAGTTTTTTTTCCCCTGGAACTACTGTACTTGTCTTAAGATTCAATTGAAAGTGTCTCAGAATTTAAAAAGTCCAATTTTGTCTAATTTCCTTGTCATTCTCATTAAGCAAAGGGTAGCAGAAGTGGGAAGGGGGATTCATCTCAACCCATTTGATTAATTTGCACGTATGCAAGCAAGAACACTAAAGTGAGAAGCTGTGCAGGTCACACCGTGCCCTCCCTTCTCCACTAGCCTGCAGCAAATTTATTGCCTAATTATTCTGAGCTATGAGTTAGTTACTACAAAACAAACCAATCAATTCCCCAGGGTGATATTTCTTGAAAAACTGTTTGTGAGCAGAGGATGGCTATAATCTCCAACTCCTGCTGGAAAGGAGAGGGACACAATAACACACCCATCTGGGAAGTTTCACTTACACACAATACTTTTCTGTGGTGGGTAGTCCCTGTAACTACAAACAGGAATAATGTGAGGTCATTAACTGACTGACTGTATTAGTTGGTCAGTGATATTTGCAAAATATTTGGTCATTTGGATATTTTTCTACCCCAGGTGATGATTACCCAAAGGCAAGTCAGGGGAAAGGAATATCTTCAGTTCCTGACAAGAAACAATCTTTATTCCCCAACAGAAAGGACAATTACAGTCAGTTGTGATTACCTACAATGGATTAGATTTACTAGAGAACCATCTCTGTGCCTTTATGTATTTTAGGTATAATTCACTCCCCTGTGATTTTGGAAAATGCTGGTATTAAACAGAACAATCTCACCCTGTGTAAAACAGCTACATCATGAACTCATGATTACCTGTGTGGTCTTGAATCGGCCCAGTTTTGCTGGTCAGGATTGCCCACCTTAAATCAACCTGGTTGTCATGCTCCCAGTCACACAAAGTCTTTTGGGATCCCCAACCAAAGGCACAGTTGTACAGTGGCTGCTCTGCAAGGGGAGATGAAAAAGGGGGAACGAAATGTGATTTTTCATTGCATAATTCAGATTTTGTAATTCAAAACAAATGCATACATTTGACCATTAACAGAACCATTTCTTCCTGAAATTCTGAGAAGCTATAGCAAGAACAGCCCTCCTGGGAAACAGATGAAAAATCATTATTTTTTGTAAAAGATGTGGTTGCTTCTTGTCTCTTTATGACCTGTATTATGCGATTTTTTTTCCTGTGGTTAGATTAATTCTTCTGATTCGGCTGCATTATCTGATAACCACACTGCAGCATATAAGACTCATAAAGAAAGCTCTGGCTTACTTATCAGATGTGTTTTCTGATTGTCAATATCTCTTTGCACCGTAATGGTGCCACAGTTTGCAACTCACAACGAGATTTGGACAAAAGTAAGAATAACCAGAAACATTAATGGAATGTCCTTGGCAGGAAAGGGTATCTGGTGAAGTCTACAGTTCTTGGCTTCAATAAGGAACTTTTTCCAGCATCTTCCAGACAGTCAAGTAGGCCCACAAGATGGCAGCATTGAAATGGACAAATTGAGAGGGAAAAGGGACAAATGTGGCTGATTGCCAAATGAACTCAAAATAAGCTTCAAAACAAGCTCTGCATAAAATAAGGGAAGTCTGGTATTATGGTCAGGATGAGATCATATCTTGTTTTCAGCTTCTTTTCAATTCTGCCCAAAGGTTTAATACATAGTAGCTTATTTTCTTCAATAGAACTTGGAATTTCAATGGAAAGATTATAGAGAGATAGCATATAAATCCTTTGCATTTCTTATTTTCAGAAGCAGTTTGAAATCTTTTGAGCATTTGGTTCCTACCCCATTGGCATAAACTTTTATCTCACCTTGGGCAGTGACAACTCCCAGTAGAGCAATACCCTCCCAACAGCAATGTGACCAAATCTTGGAGTATTTTCTCAGGCATGACTCATGCCTTATTAAAGGAATAACTTAGGTTTACTTTAATGAGATGCTTTGTGCAAGTATGAACTAAGAACAAAGAACTCTATGCTTCCATCAATATTGGCTCTGGAGTAAGAATTGTGTTTCTTGCCCATGATTAATAAAAAAAGCCAGGAAAGATAATGCAACCCTTAGAATGTGCTTGTTTATTGTGGGAAAATAACGAGAAATACGGGAGGTGTGTTGAGACCTGCAGTTGGCCACACCTTTGAGGTGGAGCTCTTGCAGTCTGTAGAGGCAAAGACCTCCTCCACGTACTGAGCTGCCAGGGAAGACTGGTAAGGCTTTTGAACTCACAACCCAGATTTTAATGGAAAGTGAACTAGAATAATAATTTTAACAACACAAAACCTCAGGTGAGTAGGTTGAGACAGACTGGATATAAAAAGGGTTCATCTATCATTCTCTCCTTGCCTGCTGTGTCCTTGTTCAGCAGGCCCTTGCTCTCAGACACAGTTTTTTCTCAACTCACTGGATTCCTGCATCGTGGCCATCATGCCCTCTCCCCTCTGGCCCCCAGAAAATTTCACTCTGTCAGCAGAGACATCTGAGCCTACGGCAGCTCCTGCCCCTCTGCTCCACCTGTCAGTGCCTCGGCTGTGCTGTGGTGTCTCTCTGCACTGAGCCCTCATTCTTCACTCCTTTCTTTCATCCTCCCCATCCCGTCTGCCTCCCCCCTCTCTCCTGCTGGCCTCCAGAGGGGTCTACTCCACATTGTCACGAATGCAGCATCCTAGTTGGGAACAAATGAATTCAACAGATAATGTCTGGCACAGGAATTCAATGTGGAGGAAAGATGCTTCCTGGAGCACCCTAGCCCTTTCTAGGAAAAAAGCAGATTGTGGTGAATAATCTCTCTCTGGGCTCAAAATGTTGAAGAAGAACTCAGTCTATGCAAACATCAGTGCAGAAAGGCAATCCATTATGTCTCTTTCTTCAGTATATGAGGTATTTTTTCTAGACAATGGGGCCATGATCAAAGACATTTTGCCCAAAAGGGGACATCTGAAAATCAAGGGTTTTTTTAAAAGAAACAGTGACATTGCAATGAATTAAAAAGTTTTAAGATTGTGAAAAATAGCCTTTCATTGTCAAGGAGGCCTAGGGAGAGCTATATTGCATGGCTTTGACATCAGAGCCATGAGACAGAATTTAGAAAAGGTTTTAGAAAACGTAGAACAAAATTAATCTTATTAATCCTGAAGAAGGATTATATCATGCAAAGTAGTGATAGCCTGTGTGGTATTCAAACCACAATAAAGGAGAACAGTGGTAGATAGATCACATCCATCTGAAGATACCACGCAGCATAAATGAGCACACAGCACAAAGACATTGACAGGACTAGTATTGTTCAACTCTGAATAAAAATAAATAGCAGAATACATAGGAGAAGTATGTAAATGAGTGATGAATCCAGAGACTCAGAACAGAACAATATTCTGGTTTCTCCATTTCACAGCCTAAGGAATGTGAGATATCCTTTGAAGCCCAATGTGGATCAAAGGAAAAAATTTCTCATATGATGTGAGTGGTACTTGCTTCCTTGAATGCTGCGAAGATTGAACACAATTCAAAGAGAACTGGACACTGACATGGATAAGGAAAACATCCAGAATTTAATTGTTAATTCTAAAGTGCAGGAAGTGACAAAAGCCTTTTACTTCATGCTCCGATGACAGTTCTGAACTCCAGGATCAGATGGAGAGTTTCAAAACAGAGCTAAATTTCACAGCTCCATCTAATAAATACTTTCTTACACTTTCATTTGAAATATATAGTCCAGGAAATTGGCAAAGAGCCTACGTCTGATATGCTTTGGCCGTGCCTGTGTTCCTTGGCTTCAGAATCACAGACAGCATGGTATAGCATAAAAATGAACTTGTTTTCCATGCAGAAGTAGAATCCATTAAAACTGAGGTGAATTTGACCAGTAACCTGCATGTAGTTAGCTGTTCCTTGCTAGGTTCCTATTGTTTTCTCAAAAGTTATTGTGTTACTATATTCCTTAGACAATTACAGCAATGGGATTGAAGGTCAAAGGCACGGCATTTCAGAGTGCTCTTATTTTATGAGCCACTTAAACATGCCATCTCTTATTGCCTCTTCTTATGTCTCTTCCAGTGCTTCTCCCAGGGACCCACAAAAACAGGAAAAATAGGCCTGCTAGCCAATTAATAATGGACACTTGTAGCATCAGCATAGGTTCATTATGGTTCAGTATGGACAGTGGATCTGCCCCAGAAAAGACAGACTAGTTCAGCCCTTCTATTAAAGGTCCCAGGGGGCTGATACAGCAGCTCACAGCAAGCTACAGGCAATGTGTCCTCTTCTTTGTCCTTGAACTATAGCTTGGCAGCTCTGGTGGAAGGCAGGAAACAAGGGACGAGTAGCAATTGTTTGGCTCCCTCTGCAGTGCTGGCCCATTCCCATGCTAGGATAATTCTCCTGCCAATAGGTGATTGATCTCTGGGTTTGTGTGCATTGAGAGGACAAAGAAAACCAGCCATTATGTAATCAAATAGCAGCAGCTCAGATGAGAATCTGAGAGGAAGGTGTGACGAAATCCCATATGCTTTTTTCAAAATGTAGGGTACGTGATAGTGAATTAAAACAGATTTATCCTCTCAAAGAATAACCAACAGCTGTACTTTTTGACCACATCTTGCTCACAGCTGGGACCATTACTGCACATGAAGAAAGTAATTTGAAAATCTAGTTGAGTGAGTTTCTTGTGAGTCCATTAATCTTTCGTGGCCCACAGACTTTGACATATTTCTATAACTCCTCCAACAACAGGCAAGAAGAAGCATGATGGCATTAAAGATGATATGAAAGTGCTCTCTAAGATGCTCTTGCCAAAGGGTAGATCAACATTAAAATAGGAAATTACAGACAGAATTTGGACCACTTCAAAGTAGTATATTTGGTCTGATTCGTGTTTGCATTTCACCTTTTTATACCATTTATGCTGGCAGCACAAAATTAGCTGAACTGATAGTAAATGATAATTTAACAGCCTTAATATCCCTTTACTGATACAAAGTTGCTCCAGCATAAATGAGAATCATACCTATTCTACCTTTTAATTATTTCTTAGCAGAGATTTTAACTTCAGGATTTTTTAGTTATATTTTTCTGAAATAGCTATTACATGTGTCAAAAACAAGGTACTTCTCGGAACAGTATGCTCTACAAAGGACTCAGATTACACACTGAGAGCAGGTAATGTAAATGAACAGCTTGCTTTGTATGTAAATAGCTAAGAGACAAGCATTTCAAATAGTTCTTTAGAATTGAAAAAGATGTGTTCAAAAAAACTAGATGTTAGAAAGTCTCAGGGCAGAGGACTGAGGTATTTACCTTAACAGACAGATTTGTAAAAGGCATCTTTTTAAGTTTGAGGAGGAAAGTAGATCCTCTCTTAAAAAAAAAGAAAGAAAAACTCCAAACCTTTAAACATTTTTAGCAGTTTGAAATCATGATTATTTTTAATTTTCTTTCAATTTAGTCCCCTTGAAACGAACTATAAAAGGCTCCTTGATGGAACAGCTTGTTTATACACACAGGCTTTCCTGCTATTTACTCTTAACTGTTTCCATAGTGTATGAAGGCTGGTTGGAAAAGGATAATCTCAGGCTTTGACACACACAAGCGTGTTAGTCTGGGATAACAAGATTAGGGATATCTGCAGGCTGGAATGCAGGCAGTAGGACAGCAGCACGTGGTGCTGGCACCTATTGCAGAGTACCTGTGCCATGGCAGGTGCTGCTGCTGAGAGGACTGGTCAATCTCTGTCCCCAGTCACTGTGGCAAAGGCTGCTGTGGCACCATTGGCACCATGCAGCTCATGCAGGATCACCCGCTGGAGCCCGCAAACTGCAACTGATCTGGAATAGCTCCTCGGCTTGGAGCTCATCATTTACCTCACGGCGCATTAACATCTTAAGGTAAACCAGGCCTTAAAGGGAATTAAGGCCGAAGCTGAAGGCTCAGTCCTTGATGTGTTAAATTCCTACCTTGCTCAGCCTGAGAAGAGCTGAAAGAGTGCACTTATCCTCATGCAGCAGAGGGCCAGGGGCCCCAAGCAGCCCTGGAACTTTAAGGGCAGTTTAAACTGCGTTATTTGTGGCTGACCGAGCAGACTCGCTCCTGGCTCCACGGCCCCTGCTCCGTGTGCTTCACTGTGGCACTCGGGTCCAGCCATGTCCCCTCAGCAGAAGGAAATGTTTATACCACCTCCATGCCAGGAGGGGTTTCCCCATGCTGAAGGAAATTTCTGTCTGCCCCTTTTTGGGAGTTTTTTGGCTGGTTTTCAGTGAGGGATTATGAGGCAGCTGGAAAGCTTTACGTCTTAAACTGGAAATTCTGGAAACCTTATTCTTATTTATTAGCGTCTGGCTGATCTCTATCTATGATCTTTGTAATGTACTGCCATGTGGGAGCCTGTAGTATGGGATGTGAACTCGTCCCTTATTCCCCGGAAGGAAATGGTTCCTACCAGCACAATGCAGGGAAGTAACATTGGCATGCTCTGAACAGAGCCTCAGAAACTCTTTTAATAGAGAAGAAACTTGGCACATCACAGAGTAAGCAAAGGTGGTGCAGGAGGGAAGTAAGGAGAGAAAATGAGGATATCTTAATCTCTGGTAGTAACAGTCAGTCTGTTACTGAAGAGTCCCGCCCAAGCCAAGGGGATTAAACACAACCTGCAAAGCAGCTGGCACTGCTCAGGAGGGACTGAAACTGCACCTCACAGAGGCACTTTCTAAATTTGCAATTTATTTAAATGCAAGAAGATAGTTTAAAAAACTGTAACAAATCCCTAATCTCATCAAAATAGAAACCTAACAGATAATTTCAAACATAAAGATTAAAATGCCTTGCTCTAAATCCACTGCACAGAATATTTTCTCCCTCTGCATCCCCAACCCCTTTGCAGAACGGTGAGATCAGCAGCAGCCTTCCAGCCCTTCAGCAGCGCTGACTGAAGAGGAGGGTGGAGAGGTGTCCCGAGAGGGGGGACTGGCTCTCTGCTGCGTTTCTCATTGCACTGGTGCTCCATGATCCGCCTCTGCTCATAAAGCAGGGCAGAGGTAAAAAATAGTGTATGCTGACTTAGCCAATTGGGTGACCCTGGAGACAAATTTTGAGGAGAGTAAAAGCATTGGCCTCTGCAATATCTGAATGCAGAGGCCAAGAGTGGGAACAACGTCTGAGCTAAGTCAGCTCTATCTCTTAATCAGATCAACACCATCAGTGTCCTTTAGGAAATTTTTTGCATTATTAGTCCCTTTTTTTCACTTGAAGCAAGAATGGATTGTGTCACATGGTTGACAAAACAATGACAAACACTTACCCACCCTGTTAATAAATCACTTGCAAGACTGTGACTGACTGTGCTTTAATGGAGGAAGAGGGAGTAACTGAAAACTGACCTCTTTACTGCTCCAAAATTATTGGTGCAAAGGATTTTTAACCAGTGCTTATAGTTTTTGGAGTTTGGGTTTTCTGCCCAAATCCATCCTCTCCCCCACTCCCAGTAAATTGTACAGGATATTAAAAAATGGAATGAAAGCTGAGGAAGCAGCAAACTGAGGAATTTAAAACCTGCTAGCTGTTGTATTAAGTAACAAGGACCTGCTGCCAGTGACAACTTGGTTTTCCCTTTTCAAGTTCATGGTAGCACTTTATGTAACCCAATTTCAAGAAAACTTGCTAGAAGACAATACTGTATAATTGCCAGCTCCCTGGTAGAGAAAACTGACAAACTTTACTTGTCTTAGTTTTGTAAAACCGTGGATATAAATAGTGAGTGGGCCTGTGTGGCTGTTTTTGTTTTCCTGGAGTTTGCAAACACTTTGTGCCACTGACATGCCACATTTAAACAGTGCACTGTGTGATTAAGTTAGTTTAATTTTGTCAGCACTTGGCATTTGCTGATGCAGAAGGAAATCATGTTCTCTGCTGTATCTACATGTGGATGAAAGGAATAAAATATTTACTTTACAGAGCTAAGAGACCAGATGCTTCTTTACTTCAGAGACTTTAAGGAATGGTAAGTCAGGAAGTGCTGCAATTCATTATTTTGTCTCTGGCATGAAATTTGGGTATGGAATTTACTGTGGTTTTAATAAGAATTTTTTTTACCTGGTTGTAATGTATTGTCAATTACTGTTGGCTTTTCTGTGTTCAGCACTGTAGTCCCACCTGGAAAAGAAATTATGCGTATCATGATACATGTGACACAACAAAGGACACAGCAGTCATTAGGAATAACCTATATATAAACCTGAAATATTACTGTCTTTATTAGACATATGGGTAACTGAGTATGCAATCTTAAGCATGAAAACATGACATTAAAAGTCTGGTTTCCTCTATCAAAAAAGAACACAAGAACTCTTCATTAAATAAAGCTGTGTATCTTTGGAGTCCTTGCAAACACAACTAAATCATCCTCAACATGTCCCTGTGACCATCCTTGGTTTATAGACACTGACTTGCTCCAAATCACACAGGAAGTGAGCAACTGATCTTTATGGTACCTCCTAAGAGTCACTATTTTTTTCATTTACCCATGTTTAACCTGTTGTTTCTCATATCAGGGATGTGAGGTAAAACTGGGGCTTCTCTGAATGTTGTTTCATAGCTGTGTTGTGAGACCTGCTCACAGGAGAGGTGCATGGGAATTGCCACACTTTAGGATTCAATCTAAGGTAGGTTTCACTTCTGTCTCAAAGTGAAGGAAGAATTAAGGACTTCCCCTTTGTCCTTCTCTTCATGCAGATAAACAAGGGGTGAGTGGGGTCATGGCACTCTCCTAGGCTTACTAATTGATATTTTTAAAATACTTGACTTTTTAAAGCAAGCCTAATATTCATAAGGAAACAAAAAGGAAATTAGTACAATTATAAATGCACGGTGGGGTGCTGATTACCAGTCAATGGCTCCTCTTTTCTTTTCTCCAGCAAGCAAGTGCTTAAAGCATTATAGAAAGGATGACTATGATGACTTCCAATGAGAATGAATGCCCAAGCTGTACCAGCTTTATGTTTGTGAGAATGATCTGATGGGAAATGCTATAAACCACGCAAATAGAGTAGCTCTGTATGGGGTCCAAATAGAGCAGGAAGGAATTTGGCCTACAGCACAATTAGAGTTAATTGCAAGGGAGGCTTCACTGTGGCACTCATATATGTGCAAGTGCTGTCAGGGAAGCGACTTCAGTCGCATGCCGTGCGTGCACTGGGAACGGGTAAGGGAGGGTAAGGCACTCATGAAATCCCCTCTGCACTGCCCTCCTATCCTTATGGGCCACTAGACTTACACACTTGCCTTCTATGCAGTTTGGAGGAAGAAAAGAATGTTTGCAATTAATTTAGTGGTAAAATCAGGTCTGTGTATTTTACTATTGTAAGTAACGCCATCCACAAAATGCAGCATTTCTCCGATGTCCAGAACAACTGGGCATGCACTGCCTACGGTTTCTAGTGTTGTAATAATAAATTATACTTAAGTGTCTGCACTTTTGTAAGAGGGCAATGCAGTAATTTTCAATATTAATACTGAAAAACATTCAGTTCCCTAGAAGAGATGGTGCTCAGGAAGGCTGGTGGCTGTTCCCTTGTCTTGGAGATTATAAATTGCCCCTTAAGCACAACCTGCAGAAACTGCCAGAAGGTTTTTCTTCTGCTCAATAAACGTTCCCTAAGGGACATGTGGGATGAAGGCCTGAGCTCCTAGAAGTGTGGAGGCTATGAACATGGAAGGTGCTTGCATAGATCTGCCTGCTTTCCCTGACAGAGCCTCCTCTATGTGCAATATGTCTCTACCTACTGGGTTTTGCAAGACAATGCAGGGCTCTGCAGGAAGCCCTAGTGTTTCCTGACCTGCCTCTTTCTTTTCTGAATAATAAGTAAATAAATTACATTGTTTAGCAACATTGAAAGCTTTCTGAGCTACCTTAACACAATACAGACTATTTTATCAGACTCCCTTCATGGCTGTTTTCAAAAAGAATAAGGTTCATCTGGGACACTGATTTGAAAAGCAGTGACAGTGACCGTGAACTGTCTTTTCCACTCAAGAATTGTTTTTTCAATTTATGATTTGAAACATGCAATTACAGGAGACATTGGCAAATTCCACTTTCATTTGTATCTGCTGCCTGATGTTCTACTTGGCTCATTCCAACAAGCCAATCTCTTACCTAAGCTCACCCAATGTCCTCTTGGACAGCTATTGCCAGATTTTAATGCTATTTTATGTCATGGATATAAGAAGCAATAAACATTTATTAGACAAGCACATCAGGGAGCAGTGATGAAATAACTTGTGTCGCTGCATCTAAAACCAAGCTCAATTACTGCAGATGTATAGAGCTCATCAAACAGACACGGAGATTTGTGGAACAAGTGACCTCCAAGAAGAGATCAAAACCATAGAGGTGCAGTGTCAGCTGTCTTAGAAGGACTAATGATTCTGTGCAGAAGTGTGAGGGTATGAAACTTAGCAAGCTTCCGCTGCTCCAGATGCACTCTATGTTACATCTCCCCCTCCTGTTTTTCTGGTGGTGATGGCAGCTTGGAGAAAATCAGCCCTTCTGTGGCTGTAATGCAACGTAGGCAGGGAAGCTCATGGAAATATTTCTGGCAGTTTGAGTATGTGGCAGTATGCTCTGATGAAACAAATCTGTTTTGTTTCTGTCTGGGAGAAGTTTGGGGTGAGATTTGAGTCCTATACTAAGTTTTAGATAGGAAGCCTGCATGTAAACCAAGCAATATTTCAAGTTCTTCAATCTCAGACAATAAATCTCAAGAGTATTGTCCAGCTTTTCTTCTTAGTAAGAGAAAGTTTGATTAGAAGATTTGATTAGACAGAATTGCTGCTCAAAAAATTGCCCTCTCTTCCATCTAGTCACTATTATTTTCTTCAAAAATTACATAGCTGAGAAAACAATCAAAAGTATTGTCATATGTAAAAGGCAGATGCCCATGTTTTGACAGCACTGAAGATACAAGCTGCATACTAATGTCCATTAATATTGAGTGGTTAAATTAGCGCAAACATTAAGCTGGTGATGGATATGAGCTACAATGAAGCTGCAATGGAATGAGGATGGTTTCTGCACCTGTCAGTTGGTAGTCATCACCTGTGCCACTGTGACAGTTTGCCTGGTCGTCATCACACTCATCCACGGGCTTGCCTTCGGAAACGGTAGGGAGAGCAGTGGGAGCTGAAACAAAATCCAGTTTTTCAGTTAAAATGTGCCAGAGAACCAGCATGCAGCTGGAAGTAACATCCTGATGAGCACTATATGCTGTGTCGGAGGATTGAAGCAACTCTACTTTGCAGGTTGTTTAGTACTTCTTTGGAATGGGGAGTATCTGTTCTGCCTCCTGCGCTGAGGCGTATGTGAGCACAAGAGCTGAGCAGGGCTGGGCAGCAAAGACCCAGACTGTCTATTCACTGGCTGACGGGTGTTTGTTCTTCCTATCAAGGAATAGTGAGAGCCTGGCAAGGCAGAATGAGAGTTCTGGAGGGTTGTGTGTGGGGTAGACCCCATAATTTTATTGCTCTCCCAAGTCCCAGTAAGTGGGCCTGTGCAAAGGAGCAGCAGGGGTGCATGATCAAGGTGGTAACTCTCTAGCACCCAATGCGTTGCTGAAGAAATCTCTCTGCAGAGCACATGCAAGAGAGGAAATGTCTGAGCACGGTTCTGGTAACAGCAGCAGGAAGGCAGTGTGATGTGGAATCATTTTGTGCTCAGTGAGGACACATGGAAGGTGTTTCTTTTGTTTTTTGTTGAAGTTATAAATAAATCAGACATCAGTGATATCAGTCATCCCTGCCGGCCACCTGCCTGCTTCTCACTGGTGATGACTTTCCGGTAGCTGCTGCATAACCAGTAAAAGCTTGAACTTTGTTATTACAGTTAAAAGCTTCAGATTTGTGCAAGATGCCAGAAAACACATAGCCCAGTATCTGCAAAGCACACCACATCTGGAAAACTAGAACATAGAGACTTGGTGCTACGTTTAAGTTTATGTTTCATGCCGCATGTATAGTTCCCTGGCTTAAGATAAGCACTCCTGGAATGTGATCCAGGCTTTTGTCTCTTCTCACTTACTGTTATTTTCATTAGCAATCTTTTTCACTCATTATGGGCTATGCAATAATGTATGTCTTTTGCAGATTCTTCTTTTCCCTTCTACTGCCCTCAGCATCCACTGGCCACAGAAGATCACGTACTTTGAAAATGTCAGGAGAGGTGGTAGTTTTTGAAGTAGCTGTATTATGGGATAAAATACGCCTCTTTAGGACCCTGACCTATGCTTTACAGCTTCAATCTATCCTTAGTTAAAGAAACAGTTCTGTACCTATTATGAATTATGTAGAACATTTTTTACCCACATTGCTATAAAAACCCCTCTGGGGGATCCCTCTAGCTTTCTACATCCAGTTAAGTTTCTTATCTTGATCTTTGTGTCCCTGTATAGCCTCAAGCTTGCTTACATCTCTGCCATCATTTCATATATGCCCCCCTGGGACGCTTCAAGCACACAAAACTTGCCCTTGATCATGACTGCTGGAGAGCTGATTTCTACTCCTCTCTGTGCCAACCTTCATGCTTCTTTTCTCATCTCAACTCTTTTCTTGCTCATTGAATCTCAAGTGGCTTCATTCAACTTGCTCCTTAAGATGCAATTACACAACATTAAGCATTGTTGTGCGTCTCCCACAGGCAAATGGGAATTGACCTCACCTGTCCATGGGTGACCTGCAGGTGAGCATCCACCAAAAGTATACCATAGCAGAAAAAAAAATGTGAAAAGATGTGTCCCAGTGGAAAAAAAAAATGTACTTGCTGTTTCAGTTTGCCTAAAAGCAAAAGCTCCTCCATCTCACTGAGCAATACATTCTTGTAAGGTGGTCCACAGACTCACTCCTGGATGTCTGGGTGGCTACAGCAGCCCTGTGGCTGAAGGGCTTTGCCCACAGGTTGTGAGTTTACATAAGGCAGGTGCTGGATTTTCTTTTTTTCTGAGCAAGTAGCACAACAGTCTTGCAGGATCTAAGTATTCCCACAGGAAATGAGGACTTCCTGCAGGAACTAAGAAGTATTTCCAACCTCCCCACTTTCCGGGCCAAGTAAAATCATACTTATTCAATCACTAAACTAAAAAAAACAACACAGAACTCATCAGTTCTCACAGCAAATGCCTCCCACACTTCCCTCTTGGGAGAGAAATGGTGAGAAAGAAATGGAGGTAGAGCAGTTGTTTCCATTCATCTTGGGAGCCTGTTCAGCTGCTTCTATAAGAGGTATCATATGAAACCCCAAATAATATGGTTTGTTATTCTGTGTATTTTTAAGCTGTGTGGTTTATAAGCCTCACCAGTGCACCATCATCCACCAGATAAAATTGTTAAATCCACAGTGTTATCTTTAGTTATCTATGAAGTTAAATAATTATGTTTATATAACAAAAATCAAAGCGGACTCCATGTCACAGTCCAAGGACAAATGTCTAAACTTTGCTTTTCCTGGTCTTTCATCTCCTACATACTCTTGCAAAATTAAAGCTTACTAAAGAACAAAGAGGGCCCTTTTACCCCCCAAAAGTAACACCACAGACACTGTCCAGTCAAGTGATCTTTGCCCACCATAGTTTGTGGTGTTACTTTCAGATCTTTTGAAGGATAGAGAGACATAATTACTATATTTAGTGCAAAGCTCCCTCTGCATTCTCGGAAAACATCTCCTCCAGGGTTGTATCATGGTAACATAAAATTTAAGTTCCTGTCTTTATTCTCTCCTAATAGCGCTATGATTCTCCAAAGTATAATCATAAGGCTGCTTAAGGGAATGGAAAACCATGTGGAGAATATCACTGTGATTCAACAAAGGAATGGGAAAAAGAATAATAATTGTGCCTTGGGCACATTCAAATGTTGCAGAGAGGAACTGAACAGGCCAAGAAACAGCACTAATGGCAGTCATGGAAGCGAGAGTCCGATGTGCTGCCTGTGCAGACACAGCAGTCTCCAGCAGCAGACCAAGTAGAGAATGTATTTATGAAAATAATAAAGTGCATTCATTTCTGGCAGAGCAATTACCTTCAAGTTCACAGCCCAGCAGCTCCATTCGCAGCCCCAGTCCCCCGTGTGTGGCTCTCTCAGGGTAGACGCGTATGAATCGTGTCGATACCGGTTCAAAAGTCCGCAGCTCAGGCGTGTCATAGTTGGTGTTGCCTTCAAAAGTCTGCAAAGCATGACAAATGCTACTTGTTAAAAAAAGAAAAAAAAAAAAAAGTCTATTTTCCACACTCATCTTTTTTTCCTTCATTCTCCAGCCTTTGAATTAGGTGAGCAGTAGGCCATATTCTAACAGCTTAATAAGTGTCAGGCATTCCTATCCTAAATGAGAATGGAAAATACATTGTTAAAGCTTCTCGGAAAAGTAATGCATTTCATTTTTCATAAACTCGGTAGCAACCAATCCATCAGGGTCATAACAAGAGCTGAGTGTTTAATGAGACATGTTTTTAAATGATGCTCTGATCTGAGGTTTAACTGGGTGACATTTCCAACACTTCTCAGGGAAAAAAATGGCTGAGGTGAAGATCCTGTCACCTTTTAAGTGGTTACAATAATAATCCAACTGTTCAAGAGAAAATTTCAATCTGATTTCCCCCAGTGACAGAGCTTCACAAGTTGTAGCTATTTCAAAAGGCATAAATTAAACTTCAGGAGCAGTAGCTGCAAGAGTTCTTCCACTGAGCCCGCTATTGAAGAAGAATTGGAAGGAAGAGAAGAAAGCTGATTCCTGACAAAACTGCAGTATAATCCAACAAGCAAGGCAGGTCAGCAAATGTACATTTCAGACAAAAAAAAAATCTCTTCTCTGAATTGCACTTTGGGTTCTTCAGAAATAAGACAATTCTCAATGGCATTTGTTTGATACCTTCAGTTTCTCCTTTTCAATAATCTTTTGCATATAGAACACACTATACTTTGTACTTATAGCAACACCTCAAGTGCTTCCATGTAGATGATCAGTCCTTAGAAGGAATCAACTGAACAAAGAAACAAATTTTCCTTAGCAGAAAGCTTTATAGCCCAAGATAGGCAAAAGCAGTTATTTTTACCCTATTTTATAGCAAAAAATGTCTTCAGAATATCATGTAGAGAAGTCTCTAAAGTACAAAATATGAAAATGTATATAACAATGAAGTAAAAGTATTTTCACATTTTCCATGAATTAGTGAAATTGCAAGACTCTAAAAAACCTCTTTGAACTGCAGTTCAAATTTAATATTAGAATTGCTACTGTAAGATACTTTTAAGATATAACTGTGAAACCAGAAGCATTCTTCAGAAAGAAAGCACCAGATACCCTTCATTTTGGATGAGAACAAAACCCAACCTGCAATGAACTCCACCTATTCATCTGGGGCAGAGAAAACAGAGGCTATGGGAAAAGCTGGCTGAATTCCTAAAACACAAAACCAGCATAGGTAAACCAATTGCTTCTTGTATTTTCAGTTCTAAAAGCCTTTTTTTTTTTTACTGTACACCTCTGCATTATGATCACAATCCTTCTGGCCACTGGCTACAGAGTGCCAGTAGCAAAAGCCAATGGTGATGGGAGACTGTGAGCAACTAAACTGAAAAAATAATGTCAACATCAATGCTGCTTCTCCTACTTCCTAGGGAAATTGCACCTCCAAGATAGCTTCAAGGGGCACTGGTTGACCCAGTGTACTCCCTGTGTTTGGAAGACAGTTGTCACAAATTCATGTGTAGAGGGCCTGTCAGATCTAATTGACATGGAATTACATATTATTATATTTGAATAACAATATAGTGCAAATGATCAGAAAAGCTACCTACTATATGAAAAAGAATGAATGCCATTTTATGTGTAAAAGCAGACAGACACATGTATCTGAGGAATCCTTGCTCCCTTTTTTAATAGTAGTCTTAATAGCAACATATAATAATGAAAACTGATTTATAAAAGACATCACTATGGAGTACTGACACATAGACATTAGGATTCAATAGGCATCTAGAATTACATTGAATCATTGTCCTTTGTAGAGCAGAGCTGCCTGTGATTCAATTTTGACTGTTCATTTAAAACACATACTGATACTCTTTGTGGGAGAGGAGAGAGGAGTGTACAGCAAAACTTCACTTTGTGAGTGTCCTTTATACAAGCTATGTCATAAATTGCTTTACTCCAGTACAAAGATAAGGTATAATAAATAATAGTTAAACGAAAGAGGAGCTAAGATGGTGAGCAGAAAAAAATCTGCCTAACATATTTTAAAATCAAAATAAACATTGCTGAAAAATTTTAAAAGGATGTTCCAAATGGCAGGATGTTCTGAAGTTTCTTGTACCAGAAATGATGAGAGGAACTGCAAAAACAACAGCAAAAACCCCCCACAAAACAACTCATCCCATTCCCATAAAAAGTGGAACGAGGAAAGAAGTATGAAAGAGAAAGATGGCTTTATGGAGCAAGCTTGAGTAAGCAAGCCCATGGACAAGAAATACAGGTGGGATCTTGAAATGGAATTCTGCATTGTTATTTGATGATTTGTGATTTTCACTCGTTTTAGTGCTTGAGCTAAATTACAGGGGGAAACATTCTGAACACTCAAAAATAGCTGAAATTGGGTCAGCCAAACAGGAAGGAGTTATGGTAGTCCTTGTGAAAGCAGCTGCAGGCATGAATGACAAGATCATGTTAAGAAACAAGGTGATGTTTCACCCTTTGGACATATTCTGTAGTTATGTTTAACCTGTCACTGCACTTTCTTCTCTGAAATGCAGTTGTTTGTTTATTGAAAGTCCTGAATTTAACCAAGTGAAACGATGTGTTTCATTTCATATAGCAGGGCTGTTTCTAATCCACATTCCTGCTGTGACTCATTATAGCATCCTCTCCCATCCAGCTCTACTTACAGTTAAAAACACTACATTCCAATATTAACATTTTAAATTCCTCAGGCTCCAAAATCACGGGATTTATCCTATTCTCTTTAAAGAAGACTTGTGCTTTGGAATAAAGTTTATTAAACATATTGAATTTTTAGGAAGGGCTGTAATTATGCCACAAGAGATTTGAATTCCAGCCCTCTCCGTTCCATTAATCTTGAAAGTTAATTTCTGGTGGTGATGAAAGCTGAGGATGGGCTCAGTGCATTAGTTAGCACACTAGTTTTCTTGTCAAACTGCTAACTTCTGACAATGATGGCAAGTGCCTGTATTAGAAAACAGAAAGCCATGCAGCAGACGGCGCGCTGCTTCGAAAGCATATGGCATTATTTTTTTCCCTCGTTGAGCCACAGTGTAGAAGTACATGTCAAAACAACATCTATTTTAGAAAGAAAATGGTAAGATCCCATTGTTGATTTACACTCCCTTCACACTTTATGATGAAGTCAAAACTCATGGTAACAAGAGAAAGGAGATGACTGCAAAGGCTGAATCCATTTAGTTTTAATCCCCCAAACAAATGATGAAAAGTGAGAAAATGCAGACATATTCAGTGAGATAACAACAGGAGAGAATGAAGTCCAATATTTACCAAATGTGCCTGGAAAAGCTACATCCATGGGCCCACTCAGCTTTTCCTTTAAGGAAACACAGGTTCCTCCAATGGATGAGTCTACACAGCAAAACAGCTTTTACATCTAATTTTCAAACTAACACAGATGAGATATGGAGCAACTCTCATCTGCCAAGCACCACAATGATTTGCCTTTTGAGGGCAGAATTTGGTATATGATTCCCTGGTCATCTCCGTACTACAGCACCAGTTTATGAGGAGGGCTGCATGCCTACTCATTTCCTCAAGGAACTGGGTAGGAGGCCTAAGAAAGAGTAGTCTCTTTCGAGGCAAAACTGCACTTTGTAAGCAGTGATAGCAAAAACCCCAGTGCAATTTAGGTCCTGAAATGCATACACCCAAAGACAAATCAAAACAAATACATTCCCAGAACCTCTTCTGGGGCACAATCATTTTCTTTTCCTTGGAATCTAACCCAGCAATTAATTAGGCCCTCCTCTGGAAATGTCTTCCCAAACAACATCCAAGATACTTCCCTTGTGACAGTACAACAGTACTTCTCACTTGGGATGGGATAACATGACAAAAACTTCATCACTTTCTTTTGGAGGGATCATTACAGAGAGCCTGTGAAACTCTCAAAGCAATCTACAGGCAGTTGAGAAGTACAACAGGTATACCCCATTGAGCTGAGTAACACCATTCCCATTCTATAGCTCTTACAGAAAAGAAGCAAAATAAAAGTAATTCAAATAAATTTGTCTCAAATAAATTTCTTTACTGTTGGTTTTAGAGTCTGGCCTTTTAGAGCAGACTTTTAAACCCCACTGCATGGGATTTTGCAGTAAATTGTGGGCCACAGAGGCACCAAGGTTGGCAGCAGTCAAGCCTGAACTGGCTGTTGAATAAGCAAAACTTGCTGCCAGAGAGGCAAATGTCCTAAGGCCAGCTCATGCCCTCAGGCATGGGACAGCTCCCACAGCATTCCTTTAGGGCTGCTGCCCTTGGAGTCCTCCTACTTGGCTTAACCCCAGCTGTGTGCCTTTTCTAAGGTCAGAGACGTGCAGAAGTGTAATGCCAACTTTTTTTAAAATCAACTTTTCTTTAGTGCAGAGTTTTTGCCCTTACCTTTATCTTTTTCTTGCTGGAATCCATGATCATTTTCCAATCCGATCCGTTGTTGCTGTAGCCAATTTTGAATTTTTTCATGAACACTTTGTTTTCTCGGTGCTTGCCTCCTTGGACAATTATGCCCCTCACTATTTTTTCCTCACCAAGGTCTATCTGAAGCCATTCATTTGTGTATGGATGAGTGGTTGGTGGCAGTGCCCAGCCTGAACGGCTCGTTATGAGGCGAGCATTTTCTGGGATCCAGTTTCGATCCACTTGAGTAGATGCAGTAATCTGAGAGTCAGGAATAAGGCCAGACACCATACCCAGCATCCCAGAACAAGGATAATCTACAGAGAAAAAAACCCCAAATAAATTAAATAGTTATTCTGAACAAGTGCCAAACCAGAAACAGGACATGTCAGTCAATTCAACTATCATAACTGATTACTTATTTATTTCTTATATTCAAAATAATCTATTTGATTTGTATATAATTTTCATGTTCTCAAACTTGCACATCCTAGTTTTAGCAGGAAGTACCAAAATACCACAAGTATTTTCGGCTTGGTGGGAGCCAAAAGGATCAGAAAATCTTATTTTATTCTTGTTTTCTATTCTTCTGGTTAAGGCAAAGAGTGCAGGGCCATCTGAATTTGTAAATATTTCCTCAGAGAAAACTCCCCAAAACAGCCCAAACCTGGTTGCAGATTACCTAATTTTGGTGACATTGGAAATGTCATACATTAAAATATAATTTATTGTTGCACTTGAGATTTTCTTAATGCAATTCTTTCATCTCTCAGACTTTTTTAGGTGACACAAACGCTAAATAGTTGCTTCTTTAACGATCCAAGATAAAAATAAATTAGAAGTACCTGCTAACAAGGAATGAAGAATTCTAATACAAAATGTAACAGTAGTTCTGAATACTTACATCTAATCTGAAAAGATTTAATAGAATGACTTGGAATTCTAACAAAGTAATCAGTAATCTTATTTTCCTGCTGTATGGAAACCAGTTCTAAGAAACATTTTCAAGACTTAAAGAAACACCTTAAGAGAAAAAAAAATCCCTATAACTATGAAAAATTAATGGCTTTGATCTGTATTAAGTGCTAAAAAATGTGCTAGAAAAATTAGCTTTCTAAAGCTGAATAAATCGTTAACATTTTCTTTCAACTGTAAGTTGTATTTTTACTTTACAGATAAAGACACTTCCACTGTGTAGAAATTATAGAAAACCTAAAACAGTAAAACAGATATTTCTAAAAAATTTTTGACAGGTAACTGTGTGATGCAAAGGAATTACATTGCAATACTGATCACGACTGGGAACTTGACTACAAACACCATTACTTGCACAGGCTTCAGATCTAAGTGTTTGTACCTTGCAATCCTTTTCAACCTAGTCATGTATGTTTGTTCCTTGAGAAACCTGTTGAGAACTAGCTATGAATAGCAGGCATAAGAGAGAGGGACTGGATGGTTAAAGGGAAAAATAAGATGAGAATTTGCAAAATATCTGTGTACCTCAGGAATTCTGCATGAAGCTGTAAAGTGATTGCAATAAAAGTAATTAAAACTAAAATATAGTGTCAGAAGAATATTCAGATAACAGTGGATGTTTGGGTTGTGGTGTTTTATTGTTTATTTTTTCTAACATTTCTACATTCAGATCATGGTGGAAATCATGATCATGAATTTTACTCATAAAAATAAATCCCACATCATAGGCACAATGAATTCCCCTGATTTTATAATCTTTCCCAAGACCTACCTGTTATCTTGCAGCCATACACTTCAAATCTCAGTGAAACTCCATTCTCCCAAGACACAGGTCTAATTCGCACAAATCGTGTTAAAACTGGCTTGGCAAAAGGTCTGTAAACAACATCAGTGGGATTGCTATTCCCTTGAAACACCTTTGTGTGGAAAGAAAAAATATATATTTGTTAGGTTTTCTCTTAAATGGTGTTCACAGTTCTGTGTTTTACAGATAGTTATGATATGAGGTCTAACCAGGGTTGGTTGTGGGGGCTGAGACAAAAGACTTGCGTGGGAAACTATTTCATTAATCTCCTAACACAATTTTTGCAGACAGGTTTGCTTTCCTTGGGGAGGAAAACTGAAAATGTAAGATGTTCAGTGATACTAAAAAAGTTGTTCCTAATGCCCAGATCTATATGCAGGAATGACAAACACTGGACTTTGTCACCCAACAACTTCTGTATCCTGGAAGAATCCCCCAATGCCCCAGTAGGGCAGTTTTATTTCTTGTACACTCTTAGAATGATGCAGAAAGCTACAGAATCTCAGGCTCAGTTTAAAGATTTGGATTTCAATTAGACCACGTGAAAATCCTATATGGAGTTATGATAAAAACATATATTATTTTGCTGACCTTGGGCTTATGATTTTTTAAGGTTTATTGTGCAAACCTTGCTTTGTTAACCTCCTCTTTTCAAATCCTTTTCAACAAGTTCTCAGGATTTCTTTCTCCTTGCATATTGAGATTGAAGTCTATTTAAAATCTGTATAGCAGGCTCCAAGATTTTCCCTGCATCCCCCAAGGCTGGCAGTCAAATTAGATGAACAATGAGACTTCCACCAGAAGCACATGATTGTGCTGTGCTTTCATGTTGAGGATCCTGCAGGCACACTCCTTCCTAGCCCAGCTGAAACCTTGCAATGTTCTGGTCCAAAGAAGGTGATTCAGCTTCCTGCTTCTTCCTCACATAGAGGGGACCAATTTCCTGTTGTTTTCCATGGATGCAGACCCTTGTCCTTTTAGGGGAGATTCTCCCATTTCTTACACACTGTCCTCCTTTCCTGTTTGTTCCTTACAGTAGCTGCATTAATTTGGAGTGGAGGCCAACAGCACACAGCTGTCAACTCATAAGGCTCAGTTACATCTCAAGTAATTTAGGATGAGAGTTTCATATCTAGTAAGAGATTTTTAATGGAACTGCATTTCTTTCCAGCAACTTTTTTTGTTTCTGTGAAGACCTGCTGTAGTTTTTTCCAAGTTTGCATCTGACAGGAAGGGGAATCTTTTCTCAAAAGTACACAGATTCTTATATGTAGTTAGTGCAACACTGGTGTATGACTGCCTTGAGACGTGCAGCTGCAAACTTTTAATTTGAATTAAAATATCTGGGAGGGAGACTGGCACATACATTTTCCTTGTCTTGATCAACAGCAAAATACTGCCATTTTAGAAAACCGATTTTTTAAATGAACCCTTTGTACAAGTGACACAGGTTTAGGAAATGTTCTCACTAATTAAGGACAGCATGTGCAAGAGAAACTCATGTAAAATACACTCTTGAAGAGTTTACAAATTGAAGCTGGTAATGAAAATCAGGCATGGTCTGATTTTGAAAGAAGCATTTGTTCAGATTACAGAATCCAGAGCCAGGAAACCCCGTGTCTCATAACAGCCACTGTGCTGGCCCCTCTTGTGACTTTGGGCAACTCAATTATTGTATCTTTATATACATCACTGTACAGTGCCCATTGTGTCATTTGACATTCAAAATTTCCAGTAAAACCAGGATAACACCTGTCAGAGAGAAGCTTTAAGTATTCACTTTTTATTGTTTTCCAAAGTGCTTCCAAAAAGCAAGATGCATTTGTTAAACACTGCTACCACGTTGATTAGATAAATGTAGTGGACTTGGCACAGCACTTGCAGATGAGTCAGGGACAAACCAGTAACCAAATATTTAGACCTAGATAGGGTTACACTGATAGAGTTTGATATTGCACAGCTCTTCTGTGTCTTTACAGCAGGGTCACAAAAAAGCTGTTTTGAAGGGAGGTACCATAAAACTTTTCCAATTGCATCAGCCCCTGGCAGCCTCTGGGGATGCTGCTCTCAGGCACATCCTGAGCGAGGTGAGAAGGGAGACATAGCCTCACGGGCTATTCATGTGAGAGCTGGAGCAGAACTGACTTCTCAGTAATGAGCTTTATGCTCACGGTAGCGGATAATGACAATTTTTCTTATGAGTGTCTAAAGCTGTTTCATTGGGAGGTCACAGAGAGCAAATCTGCTGATAAATGGAAAGGTGATAAAAATCTATAAGGATGGAAAGATGTGCCTAATCATCTGTCTGCATGACCCCCATCACTGAGATACTTGGAAGTCTAACAAACCACTAATCACTTGCCAGCCTTGCACAGGGAGCTGAGGCACTGACACATTGCATATCCAGAGCTTCACCGCAGAAAACAGACACACACATTTTTTGAAAAGTTCTGCATAATGTTTTTCTCAAGGTCACATAGAAAATCTCTGGGAAACGGGAAAACAGCAGAACAGTCCAGGAAAAAGACACAAAATGACTCAAATTATGGTGAGCTCAATAGATAGGGCAACACCTTACACCATTTTCAGCTGCTCTAGGTTTTGCATAGAAATTTCTGTGGCCCGTTACTACTGAGACATAAGCTGGCTTTTGCATGTGGGAAATAGTTAGTGCTGATCAACCAAACTAAACCTTACTCCTCTTTTTTAAGCAGATGACAGCAACTAAACAGTTCAACAGACTATTTCTCAGCTGAAGAGAGATAAAAAAAGGAAAAAAAAAAACTTACAACAGGCTTGTTTCCCTCCTTCAGTGTAATCCAGTCCTCTCCATTGGAGCTGACGTCTACACGATATGTTTTCAGATAATATTCTTTCTTTGTTTCTTTTGAGATGGCTCCTTGGGTCCCAATTCCAGAAACAAAGCGGAGAAGGCCCAGGTCTACCTGTGGTAGATAATAATTTGGAATGTGAGGACAACCAGTTCAGAGCATAACAACATGGCAGCAGTGGCACCTTCTCTACCTTACCCTGTTTTACAAAAATAGTAAGGATTTTATATAAAGAAAACTGCAAAATATTGTTGACAATAACGTAGACATAATCTCCTCTTTTGTAAACAGTGTCATCACAGAAGACCAGAAAATTTGCCTGATTAGCCAGGAATGTTATTCACATGCCAGAGAATTCTCTTTCTTCTGTGAGGTTCAAACTAGAGACACCATCAGGGCAAGTGGGAACCACCAGACTGCAGAGGAGTTACTACAGGAATTCTTCAAGGACCAGTCTGCTGAACAACCTTAATACTTTCATTAAGCACTTGCACAGATGCTAATGAAATTCCCTAAGGACACGAAGCTGCAAGGTGTTGTCAACACAGAGGAGACTCATGCAGTGAGAACTGAGTGACCCTGAGGACTGCAGCAGTAGAAGTGGGATGGAATTTACTAGGATAATGTCCGAGTTGTGCACTTAGGGAATGATAACAAGAATTCTGCTAAAACCCAGGAGATCATTACTTGCAAACAGAAAATAAGAAAAGAATCCCAATGTATATTAGCTAGTCACAAGATAATTACAAATCGCTTTGTGATTTTGTTGGGAAAAAGGCAAATTATTTGCTAGTACTATATGATGTATTTGAGGAAAACAGAAAGAAGCATTAGCACAAGTGCAGTAATTCTGTTCCAACTGTCAAATGCCATGAACTTCTACCATTAGAAAACAATGTCATTTTTAACTCGATGGAGAAATGTACATGAATGTGCCTTAGAGGTCATCTCTCTTCTTCCCTCTTCTCTCATGGAAATACATTGTCCATTACAAATGGACAAGTGATTTAGGTTAACCTTGCTCTCCCTCATAATTTTTCATCCAGGTCTTTTCCTTATCTAGGTCATCATGTGGCATCAAGAAAGTATCAACTTTGGGAGATATTTGGGAGAATGACGTGGGGTGCAGGAATACAGCTACTCAAGTAGCTGGCTACTCAGTTCTGCTGGCAAAAGAAACCCTTATCCCAGTGCACAAGTCCAGCTGCCAAATAGCTGAAACACACAAAACTTTCTCACAGTCAGTTTGGTGACCACAGTTTTGAAACTTGTGCCATTTCCTTACGGCCTTTTTTAGCCATAACAACAAACCAATTAAAATCAAGTTCTTCACCCTCTTTTTCTGCAGCTAGAACCTTCTCTGTCTTTCCTAAAGCCGGTAATTTAATTTCAGTATAAAATGACACTATTCACAAAATATTAATTGGTGTAATTTATTCCCCTAACTTCAGTTGTCCAGAGTTTAGTAGGATAGTAATAGGTTGAATTAACCCTTCTCAAGTGAATGGCCCCATGAATGTCCCAGGCTTTTTCACTATTTCTGAAGTATGTAGGATGCAGAATGTATGTGTCCTGTGTCCTACAGGCATCCTTTTTCCTGGATGTATGTCATATATCCAAAGGCACTGGAGCAGTTAAATCAACATGCTCTGCATTCTCTCTCAAAAGGCTGAAGGAAGTGCTATTGAGGACAGAGTGTCTGCTCTCTCAGTGCCCTGTCATATGCAAGGCATTTTGGAGTCCTCCAACACAAGAATAGCAGCCTTGTGTGTGACAGATAGAACTGTCTTTCAGGGCAAAGCCCCTGCCCCAGTTTGTAAGGCTCATAAAGTCTATATGTAACATTTTAGCCCTTGTCTTTAGGGGTGAAATACTGCAACATTTTGGTTTTGTGTGATAAAAAAAAAAAAATCAGTCTTAAAAAAAAAAAATAAAACCCCAGCATCACCTCACAAAAACAATCAAGTGATTTAAAGTAACTGGAGAGTCTCAGATGTTAGATTGTTGCAATCTGAAAGTGTATAGGGAAATCTGGGCATCATTGCTCTGAGCAATCTCAGCTTAACTTCAAATGCTCTCCAAGCTGTACTCTGCTGATTGTAAAGTGTGCTGCACTGAGTTATGTCCAATACCACATTCACTTCCAGGCTGAAGTGCACTTGAAAATCTGGAAGTCTGAGGGAGCGCAGAGCTAAGTTATTTAAATGATCTGCTTCTCTTACAATTTGAAACAGCTCTTCAGTTTTGAAATGATTAGGGTCCCAAGCCTGTACCATTCCAACTGATTTGAAATTATTCTAGTAGAGGCTTTTTAATATACAGTAAGTACTTCATTGTGAATAAAGTCAAGCAATGGCCTACTACAAGAGTTCTAGGTATTTGAAGCCAAGTTAAAATTTAACATTGATGGCTTAGGGAGATTTGATTATTTGATGCCTGACTTAACAATTGCTACCAATCACTGACCATTCGGGCCTCAGGCTTGTCCTGTCAGAAAACTTCAGGCCCCCAAATTTTGCTCAGTCCCAAATTCTGGGATTCAATACATCTTCTTAACTCCAGGGCACTGAATATCCTACAGTATCCATCTTACTGCCCAGGATTAAGTCCCAAACACACAACAGATATAGACATGTGTTTTCATGCCTAAAACCTGGCAGAACTCTCTCACTGGGAGAGAGGGAGACTCTGAGAGGACTTCTGACTTCTTGCCTATAAGTAAGGAAGGAAAGGCCACCTCATTAGCACTCCTGGACCCAGTAACTGAGAAAGACGTTACTGGAGGAAGGAGAGCCTTTTGTTAGGAAGCACATCTCTTCACATAGATCTGCTCTCTCTCCAGGTCAGCAAATCTTTATGTGCTCTTGAAAACTGGAACTATGTCAACAGCAGTCCTCTCCTGGAGTGCCTGGAGTCTGACAGCTCGAGTATTCAGCACAGGTTTAAACCCCTTGCAAAAGCAAACTGTGACCCCAGACCTGCTGCATGCCAGGGGCTGTTTGCTCACAAGCTGATAGAGGAAAGAAGAACATTTCTCCATGGGTGTTTTGTGAGAAAGAAGCAGTGCCAACAAGAAAGGTGAGATTAAACAACAGAGAAGCAGAAGGCTCTCTTGGAATTTTTAGTACCAAGTCTGTGTCAGGGAAAAGGTCCAGGAGAGAGGTAGGATTTAAGGCATTTGCTTCCCTTTGACAATTCTTTGCAGTGGTGTCCGGAGGGGACCTGCTCCTCTCCAGGTGCATGCAAACAGAATTGCAACACTGTGCACCCCTCTGTGGTGCCTAAGTATGTTTGCAAATTAAGCTCTAAATGTAGCAATCTTCTCTAAGTAAGGTGATAGAAATGAATTATGTAGAAGACTACCTTGGAAACTACACGACACATCTTAATGGGCTGTTAGCTCCTCCTGATTAATCTCTTTGTGATGCATTTTGGTTTTGTTCCAATGTTTTTTAAGCTTTGCTTTCCATAAAATGCAAAAAGTTGCCCATGAAACACAGATTCTAAACGTCACTGGGACTGTTCAGAATTGAAGTTCAACCATACCAGTTGCTGGTAACAACTGGAACCTGAAGGTACCAAAGTGTAGCTATGATAAGACACAGCTCTTCTCTAGTTTCCCCAGAGGGATCAGTGCAGACGGTAATAGCTCTGGAACAGCTGTGTCACTGCATAGGAATTCTTTTGCATCTTGAAGGTTTATGTCTATAGAGTCCACCTCTCTGTATAAGTTCCAGTCAACACAGCATGTCCTCTCCAAAGAAGTCTCCAAAGGTTAACGTGTCCAGAGGTAACCCATTTTTCTTGGATGCAGGCTACTCCAACTATGATCATAATATAAGTCTTTAACAACTAGCTTTTTGTTTTGGCCTTCTTGGTCCTTTTTGTTTCAAGAACTTGTGTTTCATGTTAGAGTGACTGTGAAGAGATGTGGTGTTGAAATACAGTACTTTTGAAGATGAACATCAAATGCATTTCCCTGCAATTATTTGACATTTAACGTTCTGCACATATGATAAACAAACATCTGGTATTTATTTTAGAAAATGCAAGCGATTTTGTAAGTTATTGCAAGCCTTATGGCTGTGATCTGAGATAGGCAGCTGTCTCCAAACCTGAAATCTTCACATTTTATTTCCATGACCAGAGTTTCAGCTTTGACTACCGGCAGCGTGTTTCAAGTTCCTTTTTTTTTGTTCAAAATTTCACTTTCATTCAGATTAAGAAGCATATCTCTCTTGGAAAATGATGCCTAAGGGCCTTATCCAAAAACACAGCCTTTGATAGTTGACTGTACTGCAATGTGAAGATCTTTATTTGAAAGTACAAGTCTGGGAGCAGACTTGCCTATAGGAATGGGCCCCTAACTTACAAAAAATGAGAAGCATCTCGAGTGTGTATTTTTTTTTCCAGGAGAGAAATGTTAATGTGTTTTTTTCTTTTTTTTCAAAAAAGCCTCACTTGTTCCTATTTCTAAAATCAATTTATTCCCTACAGAAGCATATTGCAAGGCACTAGCTGTTTCTACATATGAATTACTTCCTCTCTATTTATTCTGCAGTATCTCCTAGCATCCAGGAGAAATATTCTTATTGCTGTATTACTGTCTCCAAAAAATGCAGGTGGGTGACACATTTTTAAGACAAAGATATGCAAGGGATGGCATACGCATTTTATTTGAGACCAGTTAAGGAGAAGGGAAAAAATAACATTTAGCTCTGCACAATGCATCACGTAGCAAATCTGAGCAAACTGCTGGATAAAGAACGACATGGCTTGAAATTAATATTGCTGCTTCCTGTCGTCATACATAACTAGGCTGCAGTATGGAAGACCTTATCTTCAGAATGAAATCTGCCTTGTTAAATAAAATGCAGTCATTGAGGGAGCTGTAGCAAGGGAGCAGTTTTGTCAGCTTTTAACACTCCTACTGTAGGTCTGTTCAACAGCCTGAGAAAATAAAGCACTGAGCGCTGGAGTTTGATTAACAACAGGAAGCTTTTTGTTGTGGGCATCTCTTGTGGCTTGAAAAGCTGTACAATCCATCACTTGACACAACATACCAAAGCAAATATTTTTAGAGAACCGTGTCATTTCCCTAGATAGCATACAGTGCTCGGAGTCAGATTAACTGTTGTGAAGCTTGACTGTTCTGTCAAACATTTAATTAGACAAGAGTTGATCTATTTTGTTAACACTGCTGTTGATTTGGCCAATCATGCTTTCTCGTGAGGTATATACAAGCATGACTTAATTCCTTATTTCTTAGATGGTAATGCTAACTAAAAATGCTACTGGGACAGGCTCCAGTAGAAATTCTGAAAATAGTCTAATTAATTTGGTTGGAAAATTACTACCAAAAGCCTTCATTCTTGAAATGAGTAGTCATTACAAGAGCACAATTCCTTGATTAATGACAGGTTGTAAATATTCATCTTGAATTTAAGTGAAAATAGTTAAGCCTGTAAACTACCTCAAATCTTTGTGTAAAACTCTCAGTGATACTTGTGGTAGCCCCATGAAGTGGAGAGAAAATATTGCTGTTATTAAGATCTCTCCTGAGTCACTGAAGTCTTTCTCATTGACCTTGACAGCAACATCCTGAAAGCCCCAAAAGAGAAAGCAGCTAATCACATGCTCAACTTGTAGTCTATGCCTAACAACTGTCCCCAGTCAGCATGTTTTACTAAACTGATGCTTATGTGACTTGGCAAAAATGGGGAAGCATGGGAGAAGAGATGAACAAACATTCAAGCCAAAGACACAGGAATTCTTGGCAGCAAAAGGGAAATGAACCTTTAGCAGTTGAAAGATATATCCCTCACAATCTTCACCTTCTGCTCAAATCCCTTTCTGCTGAAGAAAAAAACGTAAGTGTAAAGATTCCCCTAACTGAAAACAAAGAATAGAGTCAAAAGATGCTATTGAGTTGAGCTACTGGTGCTGGGGTCACAGGACTGAGTACAGTAACTTCTTGGAAGCAGATCAGCCACTTTCTATGGGAGAAAATTTAGGATAATGGTGAAAAAGTATCACTGATAAACATAAGAGAACCACAGTCTTCATTATGAGGCCAGTTCAAGAAGGAAAATATGCAGAAAGCATAAGAAAAATGAAATCCAGAATCAATAAGGAAAGAAGAAAAGACAAGAAAAGAATAAAAGAAAAAGCTTCTGTGTCTCTGACAGAGAAAAGATAATGCTTGTGTGGGCTGTGTTGCATCTGGATTCATGGCACATTCTCCCACTCTTATGTTAATTTTTTTTTGCATAAATCAGAAGCAACTAATTAAAAAAGAAATATTTAATTCTGACATGTTCTTTGAACTGGTGTTCCATCTGGTTCTGTTTGAATAGTAAAATCTGCTGTAGTCATAAAAATTGGCAAGCAGCACTCTGGTAAAGAGAAACAAAAGAGACTCAGTACAGCAGGTTAATACACTAGCATTTTAACTGGAGACATTTCCAGAATTCAGCAAACCAAATCGCTCCAGTATGGAAACTATAAAGATCAAATGTGAAAGAGAAACGCTGCGAGGGGGCTGGGAGGGGCAGTGCCATGGGCACAGGAGCCCTGTGTGACCCTGGGGCTGTGAGTCCTTGTGGAGCTGGCTCACAGGGCAGGGCAGGCAGGGCACTGCTGCCCCAGACGTGGCTCCCAGGGTGAGACACATCCAGGGCACACGCAGGGACAGGGAATGATCCCCCTGCTACTCATTTGCAAGCTCCATCTCACACATTCATTTGGGGCTTTGATGCAATGCCATCGTTTTTCAGAAGACTCAGAAAATACCTTTTTCCTAATTTATTTTTCTTTCTTGAACACTATTTAAAACCTGAACACCAAGATACAATAAACTCTGATAACAAAGGGAGGAAAATGTAATCGTATTGGGTTTTCTATAGACTCTGGGATCTAAGCAATCAGCATCTTGTGCCATTCAAATCCTCTCTGTAGCAATGGAGAGAAAGGCTGATTAACTCCCAGTGCTTTAGAAAAAGATTGTTTTACATCTTGCAGGAACATATCTTGCTGTGAAATATTACTTCTTTAAAATGAAAACCTTTGCTTCAGCACTACATTAACTTGCAAATGGATAACCTAAGACATGTACAATGACTTGGTCAAAAAAAAGGAGGAATGTGAATGGCCCCTTTCTCCAGCTAAGATACTTAGGAACCCTTGCTGAGCAATAAATGAGTCAGGAACGTAATACTTTTAATTAACGTTTTCTGAATACTTATTTGTAATTTACATTTAATTTTAAACCTGAGCTTAATCCTCTGATCTGGAATGAAGACAACTATTTAGTGCAGTTTGAATGTGACCTTCTCTGGTTTGTGTTAGAAACTATAGAAAAGGGAAACTCTATAGCAATACTTGCAGAACCACTCTTTTGTGAGAGAAGGACATAATTGTAGGACTTTTTTTCTCCTAAGTGTACTGAGCAAGTAATGCACAAATGGGAAACAAGTAATCCAAAGCTTCTCTCCCAGACTTCTTCACATGCGAATAACCAGATTTGGGTGGAAAAAACTGAATTTTGCCTATTAAGTTCTTTTTGGTTTTTTTGTGCCAGCTGCTGTCCTATCAAAATCAGCAGGTACAGGCAGAAGAGCTTGATTTATAATTGTGGTATTTTGCGTATAAGTACAATACAACATGTGTAAACACACAGTAATAACTTCTCCTTCCTGTTTCACAGCATACCTATGCTAATGGTAGGAAGCTGCTAAGCAAGGGATGATATACTGTGCAAAATTAAACCTCCCTTGTTTCAGACAGCACACCTTGATGGCATAGATAGATCTCTGTGCAATCATTGTGTTCAGCACCAGTTTCACTGAAATAACTGGAATTTATTACACTCAGATATTTTTGAGAGTTCAGGCTTTGGATTTTCTATAAAAAATCACAGCGAAATGAGGGAAAAGTGACAGTGTCTGTGATATTATACTTTTTAAGCCTAATTTCACTGGAATAGGCATACAACCTGTGTCACATGGAAATACATATATTTTCTTTTGATCAGCTTTCTCATCTTGGAAAATCGGCACAGTTTCTTTAAATCAGTCATTCATACACAAGAGTCTGCATTCATTTATTCTCTGTTAAATGGAACTGTCAGTTTTGTTGCACCAATATTCAATTTTCTATTTCATACACATTGTATATGATGATTTTAATTTACTGCTGGGTCACCAAGCAAGTCACTGCTTTTTTAAAATATGAGGTTTTGCTACCTTCTAGAAAGATGTCAGATAGCTACAGTTAGACAGTGTGGTGAGGGTGCTGTAAATGTATGGTGAAAAATGAGAGACAGACTGCACATGCAAAGATTATTTCACTTTTTCTGGTATGTCACTCACAGCTCTGAGGAAATGAATACATGTAGGTTAAATACTTCTGATGCTGTGATTTGGAAGACCCATTGCTGAGAGTGATGCTCTTGTCCTGTGCTGGAGGAGGAAGTGGGACAGCAGAAGAGATAGCACTGATCACTGACTACCAAGACAACTTCCCCTAAGTGCTGAAGCAAACCAGGGAGACTGGCTGCCCCAAGCTCTGTCCTTGCCTCAGCAAAGTATGCCCAAAATTGAGGCAGGAGGATTTTATTTCCAGGGTTTCTTCGGCCAAAAAATGGTGCCTGGTTTTTGTACCCTCATTCTACCTATCTAAAAGTTACTCTATCTGCACTTATGTAAAGAGAAAAGCTATTGATTTTTAAGTGCTGTGGCTTTTAAAAATAAACACAGGATGTATTTTCTTAGTTAACCATGTCATGAAAGGGGGGAACCCTACTATGGACAGGTAATTTTTAAGGCCTGACAAGAACATTTAAAAATTATACTGTGCTATGTTAACCCTTCAGTCCACAGCCTGAAGTTAATAGTATTTGCATTGGAGAAGAACCTGCTCCTATGTCTCTTAAGGCTGAAAGCCACTTTAGTCTTTAGTACAATAATCTGTAACCTAAACACAACCAGTTAAAATATACCCTGGTCTGATATGTAATAGGCCAGATTGATCCTTTCATCATCTTCAAGAGGATCAACACCAGAAATGAGTTTAGCTTGAAGTATTCAACACAGAATGCTGCAATGAAGACAAAGGCCAGACTACACAGGTACAGCTGGTTGGTGAAGTTATGTGTAAACAGTACTTCCCTGATGAGAAGCCAGCTGTGCCTGGAAACAGAGGAACCGAACCTCAGCTTAATGTTTGGTCAACTGTATTCTCTCTGCTAGCAGCTTTTGTTTACCAGTCAGCTTTGGAGGTTATTCTGGTGCCTTTTTAAAGACTTTTTTTGAAACCTTAAATGAAAACATTAGAGGCAAAGACAAAATGAAATTAAGTGTTTCCTTTTTGAAACATATTTTTTTCCTTTTTTTTTTTCTGTGGAGGAAAGAAGACAAATTGCTTTCTGAAGGGCAGGTATTTACCACTTGGAAGAAATCTCATTTATCCTTCCACTCTACCTATTTTGCTACTGCTGTGAAAATGTCACCTAATGGGCAGAACAGAATTGAACTGGGACAGAAAAGCAGGATGACACAAGGACAGGGGAGGTAAATAATAGCTCAGCAACAGAAAATCTGGAGCATGGATGCTGGGATGGGGAAGGGCCCATAGGACTCATGAACTCTACAGCTTCATACTACTGTGCAGGTGTGGAAAGAGTGAATAAAAATGCATAATTGTCTCTGCAAAGCACTCAGCAGCACAGCTCTCATCTCCAGCCCAGGGTCAGCCCCGTGAGAACACAGACCTTTAGCTCAGTAATAACTCTGCTTATTATAACACACCTCAGCTGTGTGCTCCTACCCAAGGCTGTGTCTCCAGCCACTGCCCTCAGTCACTTAACTCCTAGCCTTGAGCTTTACCTCACCCTCAGGCTGACACCTGCCTAGTCTCACAGATTAATTTATTTCTGCCAGAATTTTTATTTCAGAAAAATCTCCCTCTGAGATACCTTCCTTCACATCTGCAGAAGGTCCTGGCTGTGGTGTTGCTTAAGATGTGTTGCTTGGTACTGGGTGGGCAAGGCTGCCTCAGCCCCCACAGGGTCTGCAAACCATCTGGGAGAGAGCTCTCCTACCCAGCAGAATGGCACAAACCACTGATTTCTTGGCATGATGGCAACTTAAAACCCAGCAAACTATAACAAATATTTTGAGTCAAGCCAAACAGGTGAACCTGGTGAATGTAAAGAACAAAACCAAAACCAAAAAAGAGACGAATCACTTTGTACAGCATAAGTGGATTTAATTTCTGTGAAAGAGGAACAAGATGTTCTTCTTTCACAGAAAGAAGATGATTTAAAATAAACCATGAAAACAAAACGAAACAAGCTTGTGGTTAGTTTAAAACTTGTTTTAGTTTTGATTTAAAGATTTTAATTTCTTTACCTCCTGGAACCAACTAGTGAAATTGAGATAAATTTACAAAATTATTTTAGTAGTTGCTGAATCAGTGCTTTTGGTGGACACATTTTTAATTCACTGTCTCAGCTAAAAAGGGCCATCTGTCTTGCAGCCATTGAGGGGATGTGGGGCTGGACTGGGAAGTGGATGCATAGGTAATTACAGAGCTACATACAAACTACTCAGATCTCTGCATAATGGATCCCCTGAAAAAACTGAAACTATTATAATGATTAGGCTGGCAATGGAGGCTCAGAGGAGCTCTGCTTTTGCTGCTCCTCCATATGCTGCACTCAGGATTGCTTGAAGCCACACAGGACTCCCCTCTGTATTAGGCCTGATGTTGAAACATGTCAGAGGGAGGCAGAGAGGATTTTCTTCTAAACTGCAGTTTGCACCTGCACTTCTGGAGCAATAAGGCTGCCAATGGTTTTGCACAGTTCTCTGAGCATCTCTTCAGCCTCCCCAGAGTGATAAATCTATGGCTGGGAACTTTTTGGTACTAAAATAGCTCTTAAAGCACTTTGAATAATCAAAAAACCTTCATACTTTGTAGGGCCCTTTTATTTCTCCCTCTCGCTCTAGTCTAATTTCAGTACTTGCCTTTGTGAAACTCTACCATTTATTCCCATGTCACAGTAAATAAAGGTATGAATGTATCCTGCTGGGTCAATTAACCCCGGTTCTGCGCTGTGTCACAGTCTGTGCTGGCTGTGATTTCCAGAAAGGAATATTCTTTTGTCATTCTTTGCCCATGTGCAAAGCATGTTAAGACCGCTAAGATAACTGTAACATTTTTCCACACAAAGCTAACTCTGCTTTTTGTGATTTCTGGAGTGCAGTTATGAACTGTAAAATGACATGAACCAAATTCATGACTTGTAATCTAAAGTGGTAGAGAAGACAAAGGACTGACAGTTTTTGTGCTTTAATGTCAGTGTGCTCCCTAATGATGGGCAAGTCCCACCAGAAAGCCTTGAACTCCAGCTCTCAGGCAGTCCTTCAAAGGCCAGGAGAACTGGGAGGCTGAGATTTCCTATTCTTCATGTTATTCTATGCTGCATTATGCTGCACTTCACTTCTGTATCAAACTCCAAAAGAAACATAAACAATAATAAAAATAACAGGCATTGTTGACTAGCACATCCATGAGTTTTTATGTGCAATATTTAGATAAGGTTGCTGGGTAAAGTCAGCCTAAACAGCTGCCTGATGTAAGAATAAACCTGTTAATGAAACAAATGTGCTGTGCAGCAGCAGATATAAATACTGACTATGTTTTTAAGTGAATACCTGATAAGGAAATCAACTATGATACAGATGAAAGGTCGAGACACCAAATGATGAACTGCAATTATTTTCAGAAGTGATATGGAAATAAATCAGTATTAATCTATATACCAGCTCACATCAGTGATGTATGCTCCTGGGTTTCGCTTACAAAGAAGCAAATAATGAAGAATGTAGGTTAAAAACTAAAGGAATGAAGACAAATGTGGAAGGCAAATTCCATCTCTGAGTTCCCTCTCAGTTCTGGTGAAGTAGCGTACACAGACAAATGCTTTAAATCAATGGGAGTATATTTTCATTGCACAGCAGAGTTAGTGTTAAATAAACAACTGATATTTCAATCAGTGAAGGCAGGGGGGATCTCCCAGGTTGTGTTTTGAGGAGAACTATTGTTACCTCTCTGGCCTTTCTCCAGACTCCTGAATGCTGCAAGATGCAGAGGGAGAATTTTGCAACCAGATCAGCTGACATTCCTGGGGCTGACTGGTCTAGAGGTCTCGAATTACTGCAGGGGTTGTAGGTACCAAAGGGCCGGGTGGGCAGTGAGATAGAGACTGGCAGGCAGAGGCCAGAGGGAGCAGAGCAAGCCAGTGCTCCCTGTGCCAGCCTCTGAGTCTGCAGGTTTACATGTGGTATCAGGTCTGTCCTGCTGAAAAACCCTGCAGTATAAATTTGGGCTGGATTAGCTGGATTTATGTCCTATTAGCCAGAACACACAATAAGGCGCTCATCTTAATGTATGGCCCTATGACAGCTGCAGAATGACAGATAAAGCTCAATCCAGAGCATAATGTCTACTTATATTAACCCCCTGTTAACCTTTTTGAACAAATTTGAACTGGCACAGTGTGTTTATACCAGAGTAGTGCTTTTTGGTTTATGGCTGCAAAGTTTTGATCTGATACTAGGATTCTTAAAGCTGGATTTATGGTTTTGTCCTACCCCAGACATAATGTGAACTGAACATTACGTGTTATTAACAAACACATTTTGGTCTCTGGGCAAGCTGGAGGTCTCACTCACTGTTACAGGATGAGAGAAAAATTGTGCCACCCAGAAACTGTCATCCAGCACGGTGGGAGCACAGAGATTTGTGTTATATGCATTAGAAGAAACATTTTGATAGAAAACATACAGATCCTGCAGTCAAAGTGCCCAGAAGGTGTTGCTCCTTGTGGGTTTGAAAATCCACCCCACGATGAGGACTGATGGCAGCAGAGGTTCCCAGTGACCCTGGTAATAGGCAATCAGTCTCCCCTCAAAGCCACACACATGGGTTTCAAGTGTCTTTAGCTGACCACACCTCTCCCTGTGGGTGCTCCTCTGGAGCTCCCCCTGCTCCTGCTCTGGGGCTGCTCCAGCCCATCGGGGCATCCCTGAGCCAGAAGGTCTTGCCATGCACAATGAATGGCCCATGGCTCCTTCTCAAAGGACTGAGAAATAAGATGCAAAAAGACCCCTAAGTATAAAGATTTTGCATGTTATTTTTTTCAGATAAGTGTAAATGTAACTGCTTTCTCAAATGTGAACATTAAATCTACTCTGTAAAAACACAATTACTGCTGCCATGGCAGGCGTCAGTTGTCCCTTTTGAAGGAATGCCTTGAAAACGCAATCATAAAATCCTTGCGCATTATGGATTTCATTAACGTTGTACTCCCCTAGGATTCCCAATTGCACAATAACAGGAGTTCTTTAAATTTTAAATACCACAGACAGGAACAATTTCACTAAAACCAGATGTGAAACCCTTGCATGGGCCTTCTTACTGGTTCTAAGTACTGAAACTGGCTGGTAATTGATACCTATTAACATGTTTGTTGTTCAGATTACAGAAATGGAAACACTATACTATTTTTCCTGTGAAAGGATACGTTAATGAGGGACAATGACTTGCATTGCAATGGCAGTTCCCTGCTCTTGATTAAATTAAATGGCTGGTTTTATTTTTTATTTTAAATTATGCTGTTTCAAACTGAAGGGCAGTCAAGTGTGTGAAACGTAAGTGCAATAAACAAGTAGGCTGAGTTTAAGGTTGAGATGCTAATAACATCCCATATAACACTAAACTACCTTCACGCATATTTTTGGCAGCCCTTGCTCCCTCATGCATGTCTTTATTCCATTCATATTGGAAAATTCACAGACTTATTAATGTGTTTTTAAAGAAGAAATTCAATCTAGAGTGAATCTGTTTCTGATTAAGGAGTCACTCCAAAGCTCATGTTAGTTGAGCAATTTTCAAAGTGTGTTTGAGGGTAAATATAAAATGGAGAAAGTACTATGCAGACTTACAGAGTGTCTGTACTATGGTTATTTTGAATCTAAGCTTTGACATTGATTTTCAAACAACTAAGGAATGGAAGGGAAAGACAACTTTCACTTAACAGAGCCCTGTAAGCAGGTGGCACTCAGACTGAGGAGTTCATACCTGTCAGCCACAAAGGAGCAATCTAGTCTTTTCACAAAAGAATGGGTTTCAGGTCCACAGATGGAACTCATGCAAATCCATTACTATATAGCAAGCCAACACTATTTTCCTAATTATTTTCATTGAAATGGTCCAAAAAACTTCAACAGCTCAAAGCAGACAATAATATCTCATGCCCTCTAGACGTCCTCTATAGATACCAATCTCCTTTGGCTGATACTCAGTGAGGTTTTCTGTTTCTTTTGTTTTAACAAAAACATTAACCTTGAAGGGAGAGGCAAAAGAAAGGGAAAGGAGAACTACAATATTTTCCCTATACAAAAATCCCCCAATACACTGAGGAAATTAATATTTGGAGCTGAATTTTCAAGCTGTTCTGCCCATGTATGACTGTACATAGCTCATATATATGCTCTATTTGCATATGCACATTAGCAGCTCAAAGGCAGATATCACTATTTAACCAGCTGCAGTGTTTTTGCAGGTATGGAAACCTGCAATTATGAAAAAATTAATGATTAACTAATACACACAAAACTTCTGTCTCTCAGACAAAGGCATATAGGCAGACATTTTCACTTTGAAAGTTCTAAGTTCAGCATTGCTGTATCCTTCAGCTTTGTTTTTTTGCTGTTGAATATCTTCTAGAGTTCTGCACTGTGCAGCAAAAATCCATTTATGCTGCACTGCACAAAAGCAAATACTTCACATAAATGACTAGTTTACAATACTATGCACAACAAAGCAGAACAAAGTGACCTCCGTCCTTCACATACAAGTACCTTCCTTCTTTTTATAAAATATTACAATTTTTTTTTCTATGGGTAATTTCAGAGTACTTTATCAGTTACATGTCCTTGGTTGTTTGTCTGTAAGCTCTTATGGAGATGAACATCTGTTCCCAGGGATATTTGTACAGAGGAAACATGGGAATTCAATATTTTATCCAGACACAAATCCACAACATGCAGTTACTGCCAGTGGCATCAAGACTTTGGAGAAGATGGAGATTCATATGCACAAGGACCATCTCTTTGAGGTTTCTGGTGGTCTGAAGCCCTTAGCATGGATCGCAAGATTGACAATTAACAGGAAAGCATTTAGAACACAGTTGGAAGTTTGAATAATCAACGTCAGTACAGAATTAAACCACAATAAAATAAGCATAATCAGAGCCAAATAAGAATTATCCGAGCCAAAGATGAGTTACAGTGTTGCACCTTGTGAAAGAGGATGATATACTGAATCTCTGAACTACCTCAGTTCCTTCTGCTACACAGGCTGAGTGATAGTAACTATTTAGCAGTTTGTCTGCAGCATGTGTAAACCATCTCTACTCAATGCAATGAATCTTCAAGCAAGATTTTGTAGGCTCAGTCCTGCCAAGAGGACACAGCTACAGTCTAATTGCTCTGTGATGAAGTCTGTCTTGGGGATGCTGGTCCCTCCACATGGGCCCTGGGCGAAGGCGGTGTCCAAAGGACTGCTCAGGGAAATGGTTTGTGCTGCTTTTTCCAGATCAGGAGCTGGGTGAAGTACATGAGACCAATGCCATGAGCAGCACAGCATGCAAATAACCACCAGCTTCTGCGCAGATAGCCTCAGTGGTAGCTGGAGGCAGCAAAAAGCTGCTAAAATTTATGCTCAGTGGTTGTTTCAGCCCCTGAGCACCCTGGTTTATGGAAGGAGGAAAAGGAGGCTGAGAAATTCATGTGCAGGAAGCCTGAGGTATCCTGAGCTGTTTTAAGCATAAAACCTGGAGTAGTTTGAATTCTGTGTCCATTATTAAAGAAGTTTATGGTCAAAAAAGTCCTTTGAAACTTTTTCTCAGAAAGATCTAGTTCTAAGTGAAAGGATTAATATATGTATATATATATAGGTAATATATAGCTACATAGTTATCATAACTTAATAACGTTAATAAGCTCACAGAACACATGAATGAGATTTGACTAACTCTCTTGTTTTGATTATTTGGTCATAAATGTGCAAGTGACAGCAGAAAAGAAGGAAACAAAGGAAAAGTGGCGGCCCTCCAACCAGATGCAACACATGGAATTTGATTCTGATGCATTCCATCCTTTTTCCATGTGCATTCCATGGATTGCAAGTGGCAATGATTAATAACAAGTCTTGCACTTAGATAAGGTTGAGGGGATTTTAATGTTTATTCCTAAGTAATGAAAAAGGATCAACAGATTTTTTTTTTTTTTTGCCACTCTGAAGTCTGATTAGGTCCATTGTACACGACTGCCAAGAGCTCAGGATGCAAAGGGGCCCCCAAGCAGGACACCTGAGAGTCCCGTTGTGTGCCAGGGATCAGAAATGAAAGGTTTCCACCTCTTTCTTCCCTTTACTAACTACTACTCAACATGTTTTTGAGCTTTCTTGCAGACATCAAACCTCACAGGAAACATCAGTGTGAACATTTGTATGAAAGGCTAATAAGGCATTGTTTTTATATGTCAGTTAGTAATTTCCTATAGAAAATAACAGAAGTAGGAGTAATGTTTCAAATCAACGAAGAAGTTTTCAATATTAATAATATAGATATAATATGCTTAAGCATTTCTCTTGGCTTTTGCCAACAGAAATAGAATCTAGGTTTCAGGCAAGTAGTATAAGTCATCTTAAAATTGAGGAAAATCAGTGGTTTTTCATATAATGATATTAATACTTGCCTGCTAGTATATTTTTTCTGTACACAGTAACTGATATGAATAATCTGAACATGTGCAGGAGTCATGCACCATTCAGCTATGGACCTGATAATATATAACAAATAAAAAGCCCAAAGAGACTGACTGAACTCAAAGAACCTCTTCATGGTAACAAATGTTTGCAGAATTTCTCCTGTGTTAATAGAGCAAAGCTGAGGCAGCTCATCTTGGTAATGAATGTTGTGTTTAAGGATGTGGAAGAATAGCCACCAGACAGAGACCATTGAACTCATTCTGTGAGTAACACATTCTAGAAGGGACAAAGGTCTTCTGAGGTGAAATCTGAGTGCATGAAAACACCACATTTTATTAATGCTTAACTGTAATCAGCTAGAGACACAGCACATACTCAGTTTACTGGGACATTCCACTTTAAGTGCACGTTAAACTAATATTGACTTTTCCACTAAACCAAAATCTCTGTTATTTTTGCCCAGAAGACTGCAAAAACAATAGATGTGGGGAGCAGAAGAATTAATCTTCCTGACCTTTTCTTTTTCTATGCCTTTGGGAATAAGTCTTTTTTTTTGTCTGTCTAATGGGGAATATGAGCTATTCACTTGCAATGATTCTTAAATTATGTAGAAGTACTTTACTGTGTTATTTTTTCTTTCTTTCTTTTGCATTCTCCACATTCAATAAACTCCACAGAGTATTATTAATAACATCTTGAAAATGTTATCTTTTTACCTGTATCCATTCTCTGATAGAATCTTCCCCTGGGGTCCATCCATTCTCAGGGTAATTTAGACGGGACCTTTCTGAAGACCAGATAGCACTGTACTGGGAGGAGACAGCGATTTGATCAGAGTGAATTTCTCCTGACTCCATACCTAGTGGTTCCATGCACTGGAAATCTGAGGAAAAATAAATTACCATCATTATTATGGTCAGCTTTTTGCTTTAGACTTTGAATAATAAGAACATTTCCCTGCTTTGAATATGAATATCTAAAGAATTTATTTTTATGTGACTTTGAATACTTAAGCAACTTTAAGTGAGGCAGTGTTGGGCTTATGGTGTCATTCTTAATACTGCCACTCCAGTTGCCATGGCAATCTCTGCAATAATAATGCTATACAAATATTTTTAGCCCAGTATTGTGGCCATTTCAGTATAGGACAATAGAAGTGTATATCCTAGGCTAGCACAGACACTCCTGTGGATTCATAATATAGAACAATGTCTCTTCACCTCAAAATTATGCAAAAACCCAGAAAAGACAAATTTGATGGCTTTATGAAATAATTTGATTTTAAAACTATTTACTTCAGTACAAAAAATATAAAATGCTTAAAAAATATTATTAAAATTTTAGCCATTCTCTTTGGACTCTGGACACTGGAATTAAATAGATCAACAAAATGTGAATTCAGGCCACAGAAGTATTGACCTAAGGAAATTATCATCTCTTCTGTAATGTGGTGTACTGCAAATGAGTTGATCATCTCCATTCAATTTCTTTTTGTTGACACAAAAAGTACCTAGCTAATTTAGAATCAATTGACTTCTTAATCATTATAATGAGTTCAAAGGTTGATAGGGCAGAGTGACTCAATTCTTCTCTCAATCTTTAAAAATAAAGGCTCCAACCCTCATTAAGGCAAGAGAAGCCACTAGCTTTAGACAGCTCCTCACACCCAGGTGCTCCTGGGTCTTCATGTCAGAAGTTTACCAACCCCAGTACAAGGGCAGAAGAAAAAACCCCATCTGCCTATGCTTCTGTTTAAGGACTTCACACTACAGAAATAGAATTCATTCCTTTATTAGAATTTAAGCTAAAATAACTGTGTGAAATGGAGTTGGATATATGTTGGATATGTGCTCCTTTTTATTGCACCTTCTCTGGATCTGATGTTTCTCTAACAGGGGTAGGTGCTGAGCTGAAATTTTCAACAACCATGAGTTGGAAAAACTCATAAACAAAGTTTTGGGTTTTCAATGAAAATTAAAGTACTGTAAAGTATTGTTAAAAAAAAAAAAAAAAAAAGCTTAAATCTTTTATCAGGGTTCCAAAAATTTACGTTCAGATACATTATCAGGGTATTTTATAGGAACTGTAATTGTGGCTTCCCATAACTGAATCATACCAGCAATTCCTGTGGAATAGGACCTTGTTCCCCAGTTCTGCGCTGCGTCAGTGTATTAGGTATGTGATGAAGTACTGAAGCTGAACTACATTAGGGTAAGACTCAAAGGAAAGGAACTTCTGCCTGAAATCTGAAGGAAAGCCATAAGCCACTGCAAAGAATGGAAAACCTGATATGTGGGAGTAATATCAAAATACCTAAAAAGTGTCTAGTTTCATCAAGACATGTTGGCTTTCCCTGTAGTCTACTGAGAGGGACAATAACTCCTGGGGACATCTCACATGTCTGAGGTAAGTAGATAGGGCTGTCCTCTGGAGGTGACCAGAAAACACAAAGAGTAAGGGTGGCTGAAATTAAATGACAGAATTCACTTCTCTGTCTAAGCCTGCAGCATATAAAATTCTCCCTCTTGTCATCCAAAAGTGTTTTCATACACACTAACTTCTGTTCTGTTGTCCTATGTTTAAGAGCTGAAGGCATCTCAGCATAGCAGATACTATTAATTCTGACTTCAGTGTGATGATACATCTACAGCCTAAGGAAGGTGACTATGGAGGACATGGACATGGGGACACAAGTTGCTTGTGCTAGTTATGAAGAGAGAGGAGCAGCACCTACATAAGGAGAAACCAAACTAGCTGAAGGTACAATGTTTCCCATCCACAGAGACTGTGTATCCCCCATTCCCTCTTCCTGCCTACCTGTGTGTAAAAAAGCTATGAAAAAGGCAAGAGGGAGTGGAGCAGAGATGGAGAGTTACAGTTAAATTTCCAGTTTACTCATTTTTCTTTTGTTCCTTTTTTGATTAAACAAGTACATCAAATCTGTGTGAATCTGGGCGAAACTCAGTAAGACACAGAAAGGAGAGGGAGTTTGACATAAAGTGTGTGTTTTATCATAGAGGAAAGCAATGAAATCTGCAAGGACATGGTGTAACACAGCATGTTATTTTCCTGTTTCCCTCACTTCATTTCATTCTCTGTCCAAAGGGTAACCATGAAAATGAGTCAACTGAGAAAAAAGTATGAGACAGAGAACAAAGCTTAGATAGCTTATGAAATAGTTTAACAAGAGCACATATATTATATGGGTTCTTTTTATTCAAGAAATCGATCATCAAAGATTATTCCATGTAATAAAAGAAGGCTTTGGATAGTGCATTCATTGTTCATGTTTCATTGTTTTAATGAAAGTGTTCAATTGCTCTGCATTCCTGTGTTTCCTTGGTCAGCACAGTTTTTCACAATAATTATCCCAACTTCCTGGCAATACAGCGGAATAAAACTGTAAGGAGAATTCTGCTTCTTGCACTTCTTTTCAAAGGGCAGCTGTTGTTAAAAAAAAAAAAAAAGAAAAAGAAAAAAAGGAAAACAGAACCAATCCTTCTCCACCATCTTATTTATTTAACGTTTCTTTAAAGCTTCAGGCAACACCTGGTGTGCAAGAAGACACAACAGAGAGTATTTTCCAAGAAGCTCTGCGGGATAGATAAATACTGACCTTCTGAGACACTGCTCTGTGACACACTGTAGTTTGCAGAGAAGCCCTCCTTTGCTATTGCACTGTCGGTGTAAAATACCATGGACAGAATCCCTGTTGAAGACCGGACACGTCCTGGGTTGTTCTGCCCACAATAACGCCCGATGTGTGGGCCAACTGCAAAGAAACAGCACACAATAGTAAACTGCCAGTGCTGCTGTAACAATAGGTGCCACTACAATATCCTCCCAAAGACAGCAGGAAACGGTGCACCTCTGTGACAATTCAAAATAACAACGCCATCAATAATTTAGAGATGAACAATAAATTGTTTATCCTACGCTAGCAATCGTACTTCTAAAATGCTCCAGATAGCACTCCATGAATCTCTGAAAATGTACAGAAGCAGGATTTTAAAAAGTGTCCTTCAAAGTGTGCAGACAGGGCAGTGATGCACAAATTACACATACAAAGCATCACAAGTATTTTCCAAAGTGTGATTGAAGCCCCAATTTATGACAAGAGCAACTTGTCATAAATGGCCTGATTTGCCAACCCAGTACACAAGATGCTGATGTGAGGAGTTCAAACAGTGCCTTCCAGGTTTTATGCTCTATACTGCAGATGATCTGTTAATCTCATCTCAAACTTTGAAAAACATTTTTGACTCATATTGAGGCTATGACCAATGACTCTTCCTCCCTTTATTTAGGCTTTCAGATCCCCATAGTTCTTTTGCCCGTAAGGTCAATATTAAAGAATATTGTAAAAGAATTTAAGAGTGAAATCTTAATCATTTCAAAACAGCAAGAATTTCTTAAGTATATCTCTATGTCACAGCATACACACACATACACAGTGACATGATCTCTCTTCATGTTAATACTGTATAAAGCTGATTTGGGTATTATTCAGCATTTCCTGTGCAGTGAGATAATCTTTTTCCTTAATTAGGCTACTCAATTCACAACCAACGTATATGGCCTTCTAGCACTTGAGCATTCCCTACAGATAGGTCTCTAGGCTGTGGAATGGTGGTACATCTGTGCTTACAAACAATAAGAAAAGATAATGCTAAAACTCACCCATGGAGTCAATCATGAAAACAATCATGAGGCATCATTCTAATGCTTACACCACTGGCTTTCCAGGCTTAAATTAACACCTTGTCATTTCTCTAGAAAGTCCATTACACTTTCAGTTTAAAATATATGTTTAGATATCCTAATTATTCACAGTTCAAAGCAAATCTACAGCTAACATAATTTTCCAGTCATTTATTGGCATTTTCCAACAAGTAAAACAGTTCCAGCTTGGAATAACTTCATTATGTAAGCTACACATTTCTGTAAGGCCCTAGAGTTGCCAGAAAGAGGGAACTCAGATGTTACAGCTCTTGCTGCCAGCATGTGCTTTTCTATCCATGTTCTGGCCACAGTTAGTCTTCAGTTGCCTTGGCAGTCCCATGGCATTTGAAATACCTGCCAATTCAGATGTTTTCCACTAAGGTTGTTCAATGCAGCATTGATAGAATGAAACATCCTATAGACGATAGAAGTTGAGTTCTTCCTCATCCTAGAAATCATTAAAGCTTCATGGGTTTATTTTTCGGAGAGAGAAATTTGTTTTAGACTGTTACCATTAGCATGTTTTAAAAACACAAAATAATGCCCTCACATTCCAGTTGCTGCAGATTTTTGGGTTTGTATTTGTTTTTGTTTTCTTTTGCATTTTCTGTGTGCAAACAGCTCTGATCCTGCTCTTTCTCAGAATGGCTTTCAATATTATAGCTGCTGATGGTAGTCTAAACTGCAAGAAAACAAGGAGGATAAAGCCACCATGTTATGGTACTCTGAGCCTCCCTCCTCCCATTTCCTGTAGGGAAGCCTCTTTGAAACGACAAACAGAAGAGAACTTTGTTTAAAGCAGACAGGCTTTAAGATTCCCCATGACTCACTGGTTTATAATTTTTAAGACATATTTAGTGATTATGCATTTGAGTCTTCAACAGTTTGGTCCTGCCATCACAGTACTATTCCCTTTTCTAGCTATGTGGATGCAAGTGCCAAAAATGTGCAGAATATGACACAAAGAGGTATTGAATTTTTTTGCACAACATGTAAACCTTAGCCTGCTGAGCTAATATGATATTGATCTGAGTGCAACTGGATGAAATAGAGATTCTCCTTCTTCCATAAATAGCTAACACAAAGTTTCCCCCTTTTATTTTTTTTTCCATTCAAGTCTTGAAAACTTTTGAATGATAATAAATTATCAAATATTTTGCCTGTCGCCACATCAAATAAATGCTGCGCAGGAAACCCATCTGAGGAGTCATTCAGGGGGTGAGACTGCTGTCTCTTTAGGTAGACTATGCCACTGGGGTTTTTTTACCATCTTAGGAAACGAGATGGGATTTCATAATAGACTGTGAAGAGTTCCAGATGGGAATTTTAGGGCAGAAGGTGTTGAAAAGTCATTAGGCCAGCCTCTAACTGTGGACCATCATGTTGCTATGATAGCATCCCCCAGGAAGGGCTGCTCCAAATGTGAGTCACTTGGATGATGTCCTCACTCAGGGATGCTTCTACACTACCTGCAGAACAAAGGCATTTCAGTGAGCCAGCTACCTCAACTGATTGCCCATGCTGTAGCAATTTCTGAGACCTTGGCTCCTCTTTCCACTAGCACAGTATTATACAGTGGAAAATAGAGTAATTTTCTGGTTAAAAGATGGAGGGACAACTAAGAAACCTATTTTACGTGCATTTCCCAAAATGCAGAATCTAATTCTATAGCTTGAATAAATCCTTGATTATTCTTAGTAAGTATTTTTGAAGGTTTACAGATCAGAGTGCAGAATATATAGAAAGTGGCTGGTGGTTCAAGACTAAACAGAAACCTTATCCTTACTGATCTTCTTTTCTTTACTACTATTTGCCCTTCTGCACAAAGAATATTGATATGAGGAGATTCTGAGACTTACTGAAATACACTTTTATCCATCTAGTTGAAATGTTAGCTTTTGGAATTAGGTTAAGAACCAACCCCCCCCCCAAAAAAAAAAAAACAAAAAACAAAACCAAAAAACCAAAAAAACCAAACCAACACCAAAACAGAAACAAGAAAAAAAAGGTATATCAAACTTCTAAAATATTAAATGTTATGTTCACTATGTTAACTAAATGTTATGTTAACTAGCCATGTATTTAATTTTAAAGCTGTTTTTTAGAAGTATGCAGGTATGTGCAGGTATGTTGTGGACAGTATTTTCACATCACTATGATTTTTACTGAAAAAATATTTGTGCACAATTTAGGATGCTGAAGAAGAAACAACTGAAAAATTAATTCCATCCTCACATTCCAGCAGTCAACTACACTGAGCTTGTGTATGCTCTTAGATCGTAATGGCTTCTCACAAGAGTGTAGAAAGCAACCACAACAGGAGAAACATACTTAGATTAATAGCAACCTTCATTTGCACTGATGTTAATGACTGCAGTAAAGCATACTGCTTTGCTCTGTAATTCAGTGGAAGCTCCTGTGGTATTGACTGAAGCAGCAATGCTTAGGCTGTGGTTGTCAAACCATACATAAACTTCTTTAAATTACGTTTGAGCCCTAGTAGACAGCCTATAGAGCTTCAAAGAAAGCTGCATGATGAATATGTGCAATTCATCACTAAAGCTAGTCCTCATTTTGAGTGGGCTATTTTTCTTCAAAGTCATCAATGGAGTGTTCTCAGCAGACGCTGGCTGAGATATATCTGTGCCTTGGGCAAAGATATTTTTGGTATCTAGTTTATTCATGCAAAATCATATCTTTCTATTCTGAGATCTACTCACTCTCCTGCTCTAAATCCACCTGTTATCTCTTTCAAACCATGGTCCCTTTTCTGTACAATATTGGCAACAAGCACCTGTAGTTCTCAGATATTCTTCAACAGGGTTTTTTTCATGAAACAAAATGCCAGGTTTGAGGCATTCCTGCATGCCTACCATTCCCCTCTCGAGACAGCAAAACACTTACACCACGGTTTAACTTCAGTCCTGTAAGTGTCCTTGGTGAATTCCTTTTGAAGTCAATCTAACTTCAAAGATAAGCACGTATTTTGTAGAATAAAGTGGCAAATACTCAGCACTTGCCAGCTTCAATCCACTGAAAGGACAGCCAGGTAGGCTGAGGACTCCATGATTGTGACAGAGCATTTCAGGATTAACGTCTTTTTGAATGACTGTTACAGTTGCTGTCAAATTCTCTAACAGAAAATTGTTTTCCATCAGTGAAATGGAAATTACGTAGAAGTAAAATGTAAATGGAAGCTTACTGACTTTGACATATCCTTTTAAACATCGTTGTGAAAATTTGTTTAAAAGAACATTCCTTTGTTTTTTGCTTTTTTGGGGGGGAAGGAAAGAAAAAAGAATCACAACTGTATAAAACAGCAAAATTATTTCCTGCTGATCTCCAGTGACTGTAGCTTATCAAATTCTATAGTGAAAACATTTTCCACTTAGGTTGGGTTTCATTCGCTCTAACTTAGGTATCTAAAGTTTATATCTGGCTTAGGGATTCATAGCTTCTAGTACAGTCAATGAGACAAGAAATTCCAGAGGTCCATTAACTGTACCCTAAAGTAGATGTTGAGACAGGTCAGAGTGGGATGCTGTTCCCTGCTGGGAACAGAGGGACTTGCTGTGTCTGGCTCAAATCCTGATGCCTGTTTCTCAGAGATGCATGTTCAGGGGCCTGTCCATCTCATTCTGCTCTGGTTGAGACCACAATTAATTTCCAAAAAACTGTTCTCTCTCTCTTCTTACAATATTGCCATCATCCCAGGAAACCACAGCTGTGTTGCTGGGGAGCGGGGATGTGAACTGAAGGATACATATTTTTTCCACACATTTAAAAAATCCTTCTGTCACATTTAGATCAATGCAATAGCAGCTTTAACACAACTGGGCATGTGAGCAGCCATGCATTTCAACAAAGCAAAATAACTTCTTTTTCTATGGATATGTCACTAAACAGAGCAGGCCAGGGGACACCCTCTGGATCTGCAGCCAGTAGCCAGGGACTGCTCCTGGCACCAGACTGAGAGAGTGACACAGCTTGCCCCTATGGGGCTCTTCCCTCTGAACCTGGCAGGCCATGTCCAGCTTGCCTGTTGAGAATGATCCCTGGCTTTCACTGTCCTTCAAATCATGCACAGGAATTTCTGGGGAAAGTGCAAACTGATGTGTGCTAAAACTGTGTAAGGGAGTACACCAGCAAATTAAAAATGGACACAACCATGCCCATGTTTCAGTTAATATTGTAGAATATTTTCGCACAGACTAAAGGGAAATGGACAAATGGCTCAAAGACTCACCCTGGGGTGAGTCTCCCTTCATCAAAGGGAAGCATATTGTCCAATTTACCACTGTGTAGAAATTTACTATTTCCATGTGGATACAAATTAAACTTTCTTCCCTCAGATTCTCTCTCTCTATATTCTCCTCTATCCAGACACTCTCTATCTTCAGTTCATGGCCAGGTTGTACCAGTGGTTTCCTGTGCCAGCTTTGCTCTTCAGTTGAAATAATTCTTCCTCCCAGGGATCCATCCTGCGATGCATTTATAGAAAAGCAATCACATTCCATCTTTCTTGGTGGTGTTAAGTTAAACAAGAGAGACTGACTTCTGGCTGAGGATCCTCCTACATTTTCTTACAACTGCTGCAACCTTCAACAGTTTGTATCTAAGAAAGCATTTTTCCAGCCTACAAATTCTGTTGAATATTTACAAGTAAACATGCAAGTACCCTTAGTGGGTGTCAGGATCATTTTGGATGTAGAGAGTTTGTGAGACAGTTTGTGGAAGGCTGATAATGCCTGTTGATAATTGGTCTTCGGTATGGCTCAGCCACTTTCATGAACCAAGAAATTACTGCTTTGAAACCCTCTACACTGACAATAATGCATTTCTTTTTGGTTATATTACACATAAATTGATTTACTGGATCATCTTTTCAAATATCAGTTTAAATGCAAGCTCTACAGGACAGATTTGGTCTATATACAAATAAACCTATTATTAAATGTTCCAGACATCATTATTGTACTGTTAAAATATTGTTTTCCTGTTGGAGGCATTAAATACTGAATAGTCTTTTAGCTACTGTTATAGGTCTTTCTTCACTTGTTATTGAAATGGATTGAAAAGAGCCATGATAAACCCATTAAGCATAAAATAAAAAAGTGCAAATATATGTTAAAAGACATATATTTCCCGCAGCATCAATGGAAAATTTAAGCAAAATTATATCAGGGATTTATTTAGGAAAACAGGCAAGTTTAATGTTATTAAAATATATTCCTTAAGTTATATATTTTCATTTAAATCAAATATTAATGTAGGTTAAGCAGTTTGTAGAAACTACCACTGCTGTTCATAAAACAAACAAAAAACTCTATTAATATGGGTTATCACGAGTGGAAAACTGAAGTAGTTGTAATTACTGCCCAACACAAACAATATAAATATTCAGTCACTAAATTTTGTTACAAATTAAAAATTAAGAAGAAAAAGGACAGCTTCAAGATGTTTCTCTTTATTAGCTTATGCCAAGCATAGAAACAGTGAAAAAGGCATCACTAATAATCAGTTTTACATAGCTGTTTCCATAGCTCATGTAGGCATTTGGGCACCCTAAAGGTTGGGCATTCAGCTTGAACAATCCCTTTTAGGCTGGAGCTGCAGCCTTTGGCTCTGGATCCTTGGACAACTGGTACATGGCTGCCCTGCCTAGGGGAGATTTAAACCTTGCAGATCCAAGATTGTACATGAAAACCAGAGAAATCATGCAGCTATTTTATTTGTTAGACTCAGTGTAAAACAGGGATATGGGGTTGGGCAGAAGGTGAAATGAGGGCTCTCTGGCTCTATAGGATTAGCTAATATCTAGCTATGCACTTAGTGAATGTGCACAAGGTCAACTGTGGTCAACAACTAAGTGGAAAATTACTGAGATGGCAGAGATGTTCCAGAAGGGTACCCAACACACCCACCCTGACACATGAGGCCATCTAATCAGAGATTATAAATTAACAAATTAAGATAAAACCTTTGGATTTGCTTCAACTGCTGGAAGAGAGAGTACTATAATGGAGGAACCCTGCAGTGCCCAGTCACTGAAGCCATCTGAATGAATAACTCAGTGACTGTTTACTGACCTGGGTAATTGTTTAGTCACTATGATTTCAACTGCATGGACACCACATTTTCCCTGGCAAAGAAATTCTCTGCTTTGACAGCTGGTCTGTAATGCAGTTCCTCTGCAAGTCAGAGGGTCAGTACCCAAAGTCCAGTTTCTGCAATTTGTTTGAAATGTCTGGACTATACTTATGAGTTAGCTGTGAAAATTTGGGGACTCATTATAAGACTTCACATTTAATTTATTTTAGTATGGGAGGTTTATCACATATTACCACTGAACACAGAGGTTTCTGCTAAGCCAACTGTTAAAACTGAACATATTTCATTAAAAAAAATCATTCACATTATGATATGCTTTACTGAATGAATTTACAGAGCATTTTCTCCATTTCTTTTTAATTCAACTCACTTCACATAAATCAAGGAAGGATCTCTCTAGCATGACAGTTTAAAAAATGGCAATATGCCTTCTGCAGGCCACTACATAGTAATGGTTATGCATATTAAAGTCCATTTTTCTCTTACCATCAGGGAATCCATCCCAGATTTCCAATCGGTCATAGCGACAGAATGCTCCCCCTGGAGTATTTGAATCAGGTTCTAGCTCAAAGCTTTCAAATTCCAGTATAATCTCTGACATCTTTGGTGCAAAGATAATATAAGTGCATTCAAGGCTATTGGGATATTTTTCAGGGAATCCAGGGGACTTTATCACTCCACTTCAAGAAGTAAAGTTTCTGGAACATTCAGGTCCTGTAGGAGAAGGAGAAAAATCAACTGGGTTAACACTGTGCTACTAAGCAAAGCAGTTAGCTGGAAAACAAATTAGGTTGTATTGTCTCTCCAGCAGCAAAGGTGGATTTTCAATGAAACACCTCATTTTAATCACTGCATTAATCATTCAGCCAGCTTGTTCCTATTATTGATAGTCAGTCATTTAAAGCTCAATTCGCATATACTGTCTGATCTTCAATTTTCAATTTGTATGGAACAATATGAAAACTTGTACCAGCTCTAGAAAAAACTATGACAAATACAAAGTCATGTGGGAACAATGAAAGTGTAAGCTGCAGAAATCTCGACAGAGCCCTAGAGAAATAATTATAGCCCCTTCAAGCTCAAATCTTTAAATCTTATGGCTGACAGGCTTTTATTGGTGAAATAGAATTTTTTACAAAAGCGGGTGAGTGAATTCAGTAGAGGGAGTACTGGTTTCAGATTCCTGGAGCACTGACTCAGTAACTCTGCCAGATGTGACCTATGCCTCCTTGACAAACTAAATGTGAAAGGTAATTCGTACATGTACTGAGGGTGAGTGACTCATTCTGAGTGGTGTTGACACAGGTGCACCAGTAAAATGTTGCTGTTAGTGTGGCAATGATAAACTGTGTGATTACAGGCAGTGTTGCTAGAAGTCACCTAATGTCAATGTTGACATACCAGCTTTCCCTGATATTCCCACCATGGCACAATGGGATGCTCCAAACAGTGCTCTTGGTGAAGCAGGAAAGTGGAAGTAAAGATGTAAGGGTATAAAAGGCCAGGTCACTGAATTTGCCTTTGTGAATACAGGGGACAAACTGGAATCCCTCTCTTGTTGATGTATCTCATTTCTCCTTTATTTAGGCCCCTCAGGAATCCTCTCTGTGGATCCCACACTTGCAGGTGTGCTCAGAAGTCAGCTGCAGGTACTGCCTACACATCTTCCCACAAGGTCGTGATAGGTACCCCCCTCCACCTTTTGACACTCCAGTTTTAATGGGGTGATTTACAGGACTTGGGGCATTGATGGATATCAGCTGGCCTGAGGAGTTTGAGTAGGATGACTCAAATGAAGGTCCTCAGACATGGAGGAGAGGAAGGACACAGAGAGCAGAGCAGGGTTGCAATAGGCAGGTTTGTGCTGGAGGATGACATGTGTGAGGCCCCAATCTGGATGAGGATGCCCAGCATCCTTAGAGACTGTAGTCAGGAGCCTTAGAGGATTTCCAGTGCCTAACACAGATCATTGAAGGAAAACAGTCTGGCTTGCTGCATATATGAATACTCTTATTTCACTATAGAAAATGTTTTCATTGTGAATGTGCCAAACGTATTACCCCCCACAGATCTGGCCACCTCCCAGCTAAATTCAGCATGCAAGAGAGAGGTCTGAATGAATTTACTCAGTTCAGGTATTCTTGCCCTTCAACAGACACTGAGAGGAAATTCTTGAACTATCACATCAATATTCAGAACACTTCATGGCATATTTTGGAAGATGTGGATATTGATGCTCATGTAACCTGACCCATTCCAATTTGGGAAATTACATTTTGCCTGTAATTAAATCACCCCCTTACATATAAGTCGAATATTCCTTTTCTCTCCCTGTCATTCTCTTGTCTCCTTGTCATGTAGGGGAGGGTTATATTCTGGTTGTTGCTCCTCACTCCCACCAGTAGCTGCTGTTTCAGGATAAAATAGCTTTGCTATGCCATTCATAGTATAAAGTGCTCTGTACTCCTCTTGGAATCCAATAAAATATGCAATATAAAATGTAAGCCAGGATCATTATTGCTTTATTAAATACAGCCAGATCCTGGCTCTGAGTGTGCGCAGTCGTCAGGCTCCTTACACTCACACATGGTATCTTGATGCCAGCTTGCTTTATTTTAAACATGTTCAAGTCAATCTGGTGCAAGAAACAGAAACTGTTTTCAGGGGAAAACTGTCTCACTAAAATGCTCTCCAAAGATTTTGACCCTTTATTGACACTGTGAAGCAGCTGCAGAAATTATACCAATACTGAGGCTATGAGGAACTCCATGGGGCACCATGCATGGAAAACTGGCAGAAAAGGTTCCAGCAGAGATACCAAAAGTAGACAGTTCTGAGGTGGAGAAAATACATGTGTACATGTGTATGAAACAAAGGAAGATACAAGAACTGAAGGAAAGACAGAGAGGAGGCAACAGAGAGAGCAAAGAAAAAGAATGACATTGGGGATAATTTAATCTGCTATCTGTGGGTGTCACACTGAGACAAAAATTCATTTGCCTTCTTGGTTGACACTTTTTTTCTTTCAGTTTACACCATAAATTTAGTTGACTAAAGTTAGGAATGTTGAACATGAACTGTGTAGATCCTTTTCTAGTGAATACGTCACTCATCCACCCTAAAATAGGATGTCTGCGCAAGCCAAAATGATGAACATTCATGTGGGCTAAATGTTGGGCAAAATGTGGTTCATGTTTAATCCTGACTACAACTTCTTCAGTGTCACTCTGGCCACAGAGCTGAATGACAAGGAAAGAGCAATAGGCAAAAAATATACTGTGTGCTGGAATGAAGCTCAGCCTTCAGCTCAGCACTGCAGGACCTTGGGCTTGGGATCATTCTTCCCATACCAGGGAAATGATGAGGAAGTTGTGAATATGCTAAACCAGACATACTTGTCTGGTGTAAGCAGCTGAGCTTCACCAGTGCAAAAGGGTGAACCGCTTTATTGGGCACAGATATTAAAATGCAAAACTGGTATAGTGTATATACATTTTTTCAAAAGTTAAATAGGGCTGTGTTCCTGCAGCAATGATAATTTATATCCTTTGTGTACACATGGCATTTTCTAACACTGCATGGTGATCACTGTCCTGCCTTAATATACAGTTTATGTGGAATGAACTGGAGTTAAAGTTGCTCTGGGAACCATAATTTTGAGTTTCCTGACTTTCATGTGTGTAAAATCACATTCATAATGCCATCTTAACATGGTAAATGTGTATCTTTGAGACATGTAAATGACCACACAAGGAAATAAACACAATGTTCCTGTCAGAGTTCTGAGTTGTCATTACACTGTTAGGAAATAAAGAAAACCTTTTTCTTGAAAGGGTTCAGTTACTAAAATAGATTGTTTCACAGATCGTTCTTTCACTTCTTCTTGTGTTTCAGCCTTGCTCTTTATGAAAGATGGTACTGCATACATAAACACTGAGAAACGTCGGAACACATTTTCAAGAGTTTAGGCTCCTAAGGACATCAAAATAAATAGAGATATTTTTTCAGGAAAGCTTGGTGTCATTTGGATGCTGGATTCTTTTAAAAAATGTGACCCTAAAGGTCAGCAACAGAATTTCTGGGAGTCAAGAGTGGATTTACAGACAGGGAAGATGGTGAACAAGAGGTCTGTGGCCCCAATTAGCACTGTGCAGAGCAGCAATAGCAATAGAAAAGCGACTTCACTACTGTGCTTCTCCTCATTAGCAGTACAGCTGCCACCAAGAGTGTGTGCTGAACACAGCTGAAAATCTGGCTCTGGTTTAGGTGCATAAAAGGGACTTGGACTGGTTCTGAAAATGGGGCACTGACTGGGAGTGGTGTGCATCGGAAATTTGAAGTTTTGAGCTGCTTTTGTGAATATGACCCTAAACATTGATGTCGAAGTCAATTTTTTTCTATAAAATGAAGGTTATTGTCTTTTTTATATGTTATGAGTTTTGGTCCTGTATTCTCCAAGAACAGAATATATGAATTATTAATCTCCATCCAGCTATAGGGAAGATGTATGCCAAAAAAAGTGACCTTACACCCCTTCTAGTTATTGACTCGGGAAGAGTGTTATAAAAGAGGGAGTGTCTCTATGTCTGGTTAATCCTGCACTCTCTGTTTCTCTGAGCTTTCTCTGTGCCCCATAAAGTTAATTGTGCTCACTGGCACTAGCTCCTGGCATGAGCATCCAGCAGGTCATGCCTATGATCAGTGTGAGCTGCTTCTCTCCTTTACCACCCAAACATGATTTGTGAAAGCAGCATCCACATCATCTGCTGCCCATGTGTACTCGGGTCCTTTCCGAGCCCACAGCCATCTCTTGGGACCGCAGAGCAAAACACTAACCAAAATAAGCCAGGGACTCAGAAGGCTGCAGTGCTGCTGAGGCAGTAACATTGTAAATCATACAGTAATTACTATTAAAAAAAAAAAAAAAAAAGGGAAAGCAATAAAGCTAATGGTTTTAAGATGGTTGAAACAAACATCTGACGAAAACTACCATATTTCATGCAGAGGAGTCAACCCCCAGACACAGCTGACCCACTGGATTCATGATGATTTACACCCACTGAATATACACCCCACCTTGGAATGACCAGGGTAGTTTTTCTCTAGTAATTCCAAGGTAGATTTTCTCTTTCAAGGATTTTCATGCATTTTCCCCATTCCAAAGAATTATGGTGAACTTTCTGATGCAAGTAAAGATCACAGGTTATGAACTATGTAACAATGAATTGTTTCTCACCTCTTTTGAAGACTTCATAACGGATAGAAAATCCTGCTCCATGCGTCTCATAGTCGGAAACAAATTTAATAAAAAGATATGGTCCTGAAGACACTAAAGGAGGGGGAGCAATTTTTCCACAGTACTTTCCCCATAAGCGTCCTTCAGCATTATCTCCATCAATCACTTCAACATAATCATACCTGGTAGATAAATGGAAGGAAGAAACTTTTAACTTCCAGGAAAGAAGGAGATCTAATTAATTTAGAAACCATAACACAACATAGATAATCAAGAAAAATGCTAGCTTGCTTGGAAAATGCATTATGCTGAAAGATGTAAGCAAAATGAAATAATTAAAATGGACTACATTATGTCTGTAGACATCATCTGGCAACATGGAACTATTAGGAAGAATGGTGTCCATTATGCTTGCAGACAATGTCAGCTAAAGTAACCAATTAACAAAAAAAAAAAAAAAGGAAATCTCACGAGCACAATTCTGTATTATTAAATTGTGTTCCTTTGTCTGTGTAGTGTTGTTATCAATACATAATGCATAGCATTCTTTTCAAACTGTGAAGTTCTGTTATGAATTCAAAAATGTCTTTTTGGCTGTAGCTCTCTATGAACAATACTTTGATTTCCATATGCTGTCCTCCACACATATGTCCACAGAATAATAAATAAATCCCTAAACATTAGATTTTGTTCAAAACTCCATCGTGTTGCAGATCAGTGGTAGAAAAATCTGTTATTTTCCTTATTATCTGGACAAATAGTTTGGACCACATCACAAAATCCACAAGTCAGTCACAGCACTTGGTTTTTCTCGGACAAAAATTGTTTCAATACAAATCACCTTCGTTTAGGTATTTGAATCAAGAAGTTGACATTCCAACATTCATATTTGTACAGCATGTGATTACTAGACAGACTGGGCTAAAACCTCTGTGATTATTTGCATCAAACCTAAGACTGTATAAGGAAAAGCATATGATGATAATGCAGATAGTGACTGGTAGTAAATGTTTGCCTGTGAGCAACACATTAGGGCTCCTCAGCCCTGTCACCAGACATGCCAATGTGTAGTGTCTGGTCTGACAGACTTGGTGTTCAGGGGCTGAGGAGAGCAAGCCCAGCAGGCTGGTGGTGCTGAACCAGCCCAGGGAATACAAAGGAGAATGAAAGTCATGGGAGGGAGAAGCTGCAGGTGCAGAAACAGGTCTGTTCTTAAGTTTTGTTAGGAGATGATTTCATTTGACCCCAGACAGGAAGGAGGATCAGATCCAATCAGTAGAATCAGTTTAATCTTCTCCTAGAAGGTGGTGGCATTTGGAGCTTGGGTTGTGTCCTGTAACTCTTTCAGACAGCAGCAAAAGGCTTTTCCCTGCCCCTGCGTCTCTGTGTTTCAGCCACGCTGCCCTTTCATTTAACAAGTTGCTGTTAGCCAGACAATCTCATTTACTTTTCATTATCTTACTACGACTGACATTAAAATGTTGCCATTAATTCGTTTAGACCTTTATATTCTACTGTTATGCTTACTGAAATGTTCCAAGCATATTAATATACAAGGAAGAGCTAAAAATGACAGGACAATAAAGTGTGTCTGGCATTTTTAAAGAGATCAAAGGAAAAAAAATGTCTTCATGATGACCAATGTCATTTTTAACAACTCTGCTCCAAATCATCCAGGGCACATTACTTAGGTTTACATGAAGTCCTGTGAGACAGCTGCAAAGATGATATCACTAGTTAAAGTGGACAGCTTAAGGCTCCTTAAATTAAAAATGACATTACCTCATCAGTTAAAACTGTGTGCCAGCTTTGGTGTATATCAAATAGAAAATAAAGCTGACACTGATGGAACTGTAAGCATTAACATATGTGAAATATTGTGTTAACTGCATTTCTTCTTATGTATTTGATTTTTCTAGTAGCAATTGCTCAGCTCACTAGCTTAACTGTCCCAGTGCAGATTGGTGGAAATACAAAGTGGAAACATGTATTTCTGAGATGATTTTACAGAACCTAAGTAGCCTGTAGTTTTTAAAATTAAGCTTCTGTTCTTTCTATAATGTCTTTATCATATGTGCATAAAGAGACTTCAAAATTGTTGAGGTTTTGTGTGGTTTTTTTTTAATTTTCTCTTCTCAGAAATATCCTTAAAATTGACATCTCTAGGCTCCCTGCAAAACCTATTGAAAGTACTCAGGGATACATGATATTATTTTTTAGATTTTAGGAAAAAAAAAAATGTATGTTGAGAATTTCTAACAAGACAACTTTTTTCCAAATAACCAACTGCTTGTTAAAAAGCAAGAACAACCACATAAACCCTCAACATCTGAGTGACAGTCTTTGCTCCATTTACCCCACGGTGACATTATTTCACCAGTTTCCCAGGCACCATTCCTTGCTCAAGCTTCAACAGTAGACAAATTTTCAAATGGTATGAAAAAAATTAACTAAAAATGCTAAGAAAATTTTACACTCTTTTTTTCCTTTATATACAAAGAAGATAAAAAAATTCAAAAGTCTTGGTGTTTTTATTCTGCTACACCTTAAAAATAAACAATGTTATATAGTCTTGTTAATTCTTCCATATACGGCCAAAAAAGAAATAACCTGCAAGTACTAATTTTGCTATTATATGAAGAAAATTAGGCAAAAAAACCCATTCAAATTAAATTCTATCACTCTCCTAGTTTTCCTCCTTAATAGCAACAGCCTGCCCACACCTTCCATTGTCCCTTGCAGTGACAGAATCGTAATTTATGGTACTCTTCCTGGCTGCTGTGCAGTTGTAAATGACACAATTTGGTTACTAAAAGGGATTCTTCTAATGGATTTTTGCAAGCTATAGGTCACGCAGCCTCATGGAAGATTGGAGGGTTTTTCATTCTTTTTATTTCATTTTGAAAAATTACTGACAGACAGAGAAGTTTAGCTGTGAGACAATGGGTAAGAAGTATAATTTGAAAAGAGGAAGCTTTAGAGATCAGCCCCACACCCTTCATATTCTAACAATCATGTTTTTCAAGTTGCAGAAAACAAATGGATTTTGATCCTCCTGCACTGGTGGCAACACATGATATCTGGGCTGCAGTAAATGAGTATCTATATTATTTTTTTCTTAGAGAAATAAAATTACTCTGGATTTTACTAGTTTATACTTGGAAACCAACATCCTGCTGTCATTTTTGCACTTTTCAAAATCCTACCAGAGATCACAGCATATCACAAACAACTGGTCTTGTAAATAGGAGAAAGTACAGTCACAACTTGGAAATGGAGTTGCTGCCAAGGAAGCTCAGAAAGCAGCTTGCATGTCCCTCTGGACTTGGTAGCAGTTCTTTTCCATAAGTTCGTCAGAAGATGCTGTGCCAGGGATACAGTTGGCACATTGGCATCCCTGTGAGAAGACTGAATGTGTCACCTCCGCAGCACCCAGACAGACTTGGCACACAGCCCAGAATACTGAGTTTGCAAATTTGGATTTCCCATTTGGCAATTCTTCACTCAGTTACTGCTGTCAATGGTGTGGCAAATATTTCTTGTAATTTTATAGTCCTTTAGGGCTTATGGCAGAGAGATGTAAATATAAACATGGCACTAACCATGGAGTGCAGTTTCGGGTGAAAGACTAAAGCATGAGTTCAGATGTGAAAATAGGAGATGCCTGCCCAGAAGAGAGGACAGTCAGTGAATATGTTCATGGAGCTGCTTTGCCATGATGCAAAAAACATTCCCTTTTTGCTTGCCTGGGTCTTTCCAGATATCCCACTTCTGTTTGTACCCTCTCTAGTGTGCAAGGCCAGTGCATGGCTGTTGGGTGGAAACTGATGAACAGCAGTGCAAGAGTTCACACACACTTCCTGCTCCTCCCAGCTGGTACCTGAACAGGCCATTACTACTTAGTCCTAATTTTATCGTTTACTAAAGCCATGTCTGGGAGAGATTCCCAGTGGAAAGATGAGAGAATCTAGAATTCCTCTAATCCTTTAAGGAATTGCAAAAAACTTGTTATTTTTTGGAAAGTGTAAGTTATAGTTTTGAGGAAAAGGCCAAGGAATACCTATAAAATGAGCCCTGGGCAATGAAAACCATAAAGAGCTGCAGAATTCAAATTTTGGTGAATTTTCTAGTACCCGTTTCTAGTAAGTGATAACAGTGCTTACATTGCTGAACATGCCAGAGAGCCCGGAAATGCACCATTGCATGTTATAATGCAGAAGGTGAGATGCAAGTGCTGGAAAGCCTTGCCTGCTGCTGAAGCCAGCCATTCTGCCAAGCTACACTCTGCTTCTACACTTTTGCCTATTACCAGGGCAGTGATAATATGCCCTTTTCCTTAAAAAAATTCCTTCTCAAGAAATAGGGAGAACTCAGCTGAAATGTAAATATCTGCCATTTAATCTTATGAAACAACCAGTGAAGTATATACAACTATAATTTACAACCAAATATACCATATTTTTCTGCAGCCTACTGTGATCTATGTGATTGTTATGAATACTTTAGCTATTCACCTGTTAGGATGAAACAATTTTCCAAGTTTCTCTTTATTTTAGCACTCTGATTCCACATCCAACCAAGCTGCTAAATTTCTCCCTGACGTGAATTATCCACCCTGGTCAGACTATCTTTGCCTCTGAAAATTTTCTTCTTAGTATGTATCTTTCTTTTGCCTTTATTTTATAAAGTTTTTATTTTATTTTATTCCTCACAAGCCTCCACTTTAGTTGAACAGAAGGCATTGCAAGAAGAAATCTAAATAAAGAGCTTCAAGTTGTTCTGCACTGTGGCTTTGTGCCCCATTAGTTACTGAGGGTCAGAGGTGTGGGATTTACTGCAGTGCTGGTGGCACAAAGCAATCTGTATCCCAGAGCTAAAAGCCTAAAAGCTGCAGGCACTTGAGGGACACCAACCTTCATCCCAGTTTACTAGCAACAAGAAAAAGAAGTACATGCTATTAAAAATAAAAAATTAGGCACAGCCCTGAATGGGCTGATTTTCTGCCTGTAACCTCAGCATCTGTTGCATTTCTCTTCATCTGAGCCTCCCCACTACAGCCTGACCAGTCTCCAGGGCCTCCTGTAAGGTAGCCCACCTCATGGGCACTGGGGGACTGACCCACCCTTTAAGACACACCAGGGGCTGGGACTGTCAGTGCAGGTGTCTACACCAAGGGGATATAATTCCTCATTCGTGGACCTCACAAGACACCTTGGTGGAGGTGAAAGCAGTCCTCAGAGGATCCTGGGTGACTGCTGTGTCCTCAACAAGTCTAAGCAGGGCACAAGTGTTCCCTGATCACCGGGTGGCACGGGAACTGCAGGATTTTTCCTTTCTAAGTCCCTTCCCAGTGTGCTTACTGGCATGGGATCCTGCATGGTGTGTTCCTACCTGGCTGCTTGCTACTGTCACACACTGCAGTCTTCTCAGTGGAGAGGCCCTTCTCCATCTTTACAAGTCACCTGTTGGTGTGGGCATGTCTTTGNTTCCTTCCTTCCTTCCCCCATTCTCCTTTTCTCCCTTTTTTCTTTGAATCTATTAAAACACCCAGCAGATCATTTCTCTGGGGATGGACATGCATAGAATTGAATTAGGATGAGCCAGGCAGTGTCAACTCCATGAGAAGGGAAGGTGGGAGTCAGTGCCCACGGCAGGAGGCTTTTAAACTGGTTTTGTTTTTACTGGATTCATGGTGCAGATGCAGACCCCTGAGGGAGACAACATATCATCTAAATCCCAGAGTTCTCGAAAGTGCTGGATATTTAAATGCACAATTTGCAATCGATTAATGATTTGTAATTTATTGTCAGTTTGGGGGACCTTTGTTTCCATTGGTCTTTTGTGAGCTGGTGTTTTTGTGGTGTTCACCCAGGGCCAAAATTCACTGGAGTTATTCATACAAAGGTCCTGTCAACCTAAGAGATTTCTGGGAATAAGGCCATTGGGATTTGGCCACTGTTCAGTAATTTAGTAATGCCATTAACTAACGGTGGGTCTCCATTAAGAATGAACTATGAGGGTCTATTTTAGTACAAGACAATGCTGTAGTGAAAAAGAGAAAAGATGTAACAAAGACATCAATGAAGATCTACAGTTACCCACTGCAACAGTTTAATTCCAACTATGTTAGCAGCAGTCTTGTTATTACATTGGTTTCTGGAATAATTGAATGCACTGGGATTTGCACTTTCGTTTAAAATTAAGCTCTTAATTCTCTGCTGAACAAAGGAATCTGAAATGCAACATACCTTAACCAATAACATTCCAAAACCCAGAAGTAACACAAACAATCATTACTATTTTAAAATCTGAATATCCTTCATCTTATCACATGCTCTTTGTATTTAGGCTCATGCTTTTTGAGTACCTGAGACTGGCAGAACTGAAGATCTGAATCAAATAAGCAAGATTGTATCTGCACTTTTATCTATACAGCTCCACTGAGAACAATAGCCAGATCTTTAGCTGCTGCAAATGAGATTAGGCCCTTTATACCAATGGATCTAAGTCGGTTTACACTGACATATGGCTAAAAAGGGTGCAAGTGGTGACAGAATATTTTACCTTGTATTTACTTAGCCCTATTCTATTAATACCAAATAAAATCTGGAAAATTCTTCAACAGAAATGAGAACACCAGGATTCACTTCTGGAATGTATGTAACATTGTCGTGCAGAAAATGAAGGAGAACCAGAGGTTATGGACTGGGCTTGGACATTTTAGCACTACAATGTCCTAGGGAAAGTAAAAGCAAAATTCATCTGCTAAGGTCTTCAGCACATCTATCTGCAAAAAGCATTTCACCAATGAAAAGATTTGATCTTCAAGTTACAGTAAATTCCACTGATTTCACTGCTTGCCACATACTGTAATAAATTATAATATAATGATCCCAGTATATAAAAATGAAAACCTCTTCTGGGAAGAAACATTCAATTTTAAACCTCTTCAGTGAGAAACTTCAGTTCATAACTTTCTGGCATAGCAAAATGCTATCTTTTCATGGAAAAGGTTTCTGTCTGTCAAATAAGACCAATTTACAAATGCTTGACTTCCACTTTAAGTGGGGGAAAAAGGAACACTTAGCAGTTTAAAGACTTCAGAGAGGAAGGAGCTTTCTAGTGTCAAACTGGTGAAGTTTAGTATTTATAGGAATTTCACATGCCTCTAATTACTCTAAACTCAGTTCCCAAGTAAAATATGCCATCTGGAAGATATTAGAGTCATTTACAACTTGTTCACTTCCCTATTTCACTGCAAAATCTTACCTCTTGCCAACTTTCCAGTGTTCTTCACAAAATGAAATGCAGTCTAATTTTTACTGGTTGTTTAATATTTATTTTATCTATGTTGAGACAGCTAAGGGTTTTAGAAACTAGAAAAAAAGTTACATTTTTTAAAAACTAACTTCCTTGTTACTCACTGTACCTCAGCCTTTTCATGTGGATGTTCCAAGGGTGAGGGTTATGCCTTGGCTTAGTTTAGTATTGAGCCACTAATTTGACAAGGTTAGATTTGGAAAGATATCCTAGGTGATAAGACAGAGAAGGAGGATGACACAAGGAACCATCATGCATAAGAACTGGCTCTTGAAAGAAAAAAAAAAATCAAAAAAAAATCCAAAATCTCAACTATATGGTTTTTTTGTTGTTGTTTCTATGACCTCCCAAGAGATGCCCATCAATCAGAAAACTACTTGTTAGTAGAGCAACTTCATCCAAGTATGCCAATCTGTTTATAAGTGAAGCTTTGTGACATTCCTCTGAGGTAAAGTTGTCATTCTCATTTTACATATGTGGAGACGGGAGAGAGACACTGAGTGCCGGCAGTCTTACAGAAATTTTGCGAACAGCAAGAAACAAAGCCGAGATAGCCAGATACTGTGTTTTAAACATAAGAGCCCAGTCTAGCTTCTCCTGAAATAATGGAAAGATTCCTAGTGGCTTCTGCGGGTTTCAAATAAAGCTCCTTAACAGAGGCTTGAAAATTGGAAATTTTCCTAAGCTATAGATGACTGGAACAAGGGGCTGCAAAGTCTCACACGGAATCACAAATACATTTCTGTAGGACAACTAGACTAAATAACTTGCATACAGAGACTCATGCATATATACACACTCAGACTCACTGTACACCTCTATATCTATCAAACATTGTTTTCATGTGCCTAACAAGTTTAATGATTTGTGGCTGGATTAGTGCTCTTTGCATGTACTGCTGAATTCACTAAAAAGCCTGCCTAATTGGTAAGTTATAGAAGCCTTGGATTTGCTTCCTCGAATGCCTAAAGAACAGAGAAAGAGCTGTATCAAATGGAGATCAGGGTCGGTTGTGATTTCTTTTTCTTTCCATGAAAGAAGAAAAGAAATGCTTTAAAGTTATGGCAACCTTACAGCACTCCATTTGGGAGTTTTGAACCGCTGATTAATTTGTAATTATCCTTTGGGGATCTATGTAGTATATTAATCACAACCTTAGGAACTCAACTTTTAAAAGCATAAGGTAGATGTTAGTTTTTCACAGAAACTGTGAAAGTTCAGAACATAAAATAAGTTCCACACTTTGGAAACTCAGATATTTGTCCCTTGTGGGCTGTCTACAACCTCCCTGACCAATACCTATAATTAATGAAACTAAAAGAGGCTAAAGGAGAAAGGAAATTACAGTCATACATATCAGCTTTAGATCAGAAGTTACAGTAATTTTCTTCCATAGCAACCATGTCCTGAAGCTCCGTTAATACAGTAAAATGATGGGCATTTTCATTTATTTCCAGTTAGGAACTATATAAGGGAATATTAAGGATGCAGTGTTAGGCACTTGGAGCTCAATATTTCTCAATGTTGTTCCCTTTGTTGTGATTTCTGCATCACATGCCCTGTGGGCAGACCTTGGGCCAAGTGAAAAATACACTGTGGGATTAGTGTCTTCACATACTTAGTCTATAGTGGTATAAATGACTGCGTGGGTCTTCCTTGCCTGAAAGTGTGACACATGTAAATGACTGGATTGATTTTTTGCTGAGACTGTATCTCAAACCTGTATATAGCCACACGATTAGGCATATTGTACAAACAAGTGGAGTTATTGGAAAATGTCCAGCTTTGCTTCTGAAACTTTTGGCTTGTCAGTGTTTCATCATGTGCATGTATTAGAGCTTTACTTGTGGATTTTTATTGGGGAAAGGGGGGGTCAGACTCCCTTCAGCTATCACCAAGGAAAAAGAGTTTGAGCTACATAAAGGAGATCCAGACTTTCAAGTTTTCTCTGTATTGAAAACAGAGTCCTTTAGTGTGTGAGATACGTGGCATTATTAGGTAAATATTCTCATAATGCTGAGAAGACCTTTGGCAGACTATTGTAACATCTAGATGAAAACCATCTCCTTATTTCTTTCTTATAACACAAACTTGGAAAGGCAAAGTGTCTGGCCATAACATCTAGGAGTGCTCTCTGGCACAGGAGGCACACAAAGCTGAATAAGAAACATTCGTAGTTCAGAGATCAATCCACTTACAAGGTCTGCATGTTTCCTGGCGAGCCGTTATCTCAGCACAAAATCATTTGGTTGTGTACACTGCCACTTTAACAAACAACCCTTAAGCACATGAGTAATACTTAGGGTTGGCAACTTTAAAGGAGCCCTGGCTTTGTGAAATCTGAATATTTCCTAAGAGCAGTGCAAGGAACACTTACTCAAGGATGGTGCTTTCAAATTCCAGACTTCTGATCTGAGTAAGTGTGGTTGAAGAGCTGCCTGAAAAAGTCCCATGGCTTGTCTTCTGTTTTGCAACTGTGTATGCACGTATGTGTATGTGTTTCTCTGTGTGTGTGTATATTTTTATATTCTTTATACAAGAAAAAACCTGAATCATTTCAGATGTTTCTTCCCAAAGCTCATTCTCAGCCAGAGAAGCAGCCTGGAAAACTCAGCCTGGAAGATGTTCATTTTCAAACCACTAAAGCAGATGAGAACGGGGAAGCAGAGTGTCTATGTAGATTTAGACTATGGTAATTGCTATCAACACTTTTCTGTTAATTTGTTGTCTAATTTCAGTAGAGACATTATAAATAAAACTCCTGTTGGTAACTTATGCATGTCCTTATAGGTGTAGTTTGATTTTGCATGCATCAGTGCCTTAATCCGGCATGAGTGCAGACCTCTCCCTGAGATTCTGCTCTTGAAATTTGTATTAGGAAATTCAATATTACCCTCAGAATTATAATTTGCTCACAAAGTACATGATTGCTTAATGTTTATTGCAAACAGATCACTATTTAAACTGTTTCAGAGTTACTGTACTTTGTTTTTGTAATAGAGCTCACAGTTAAACTGTACCAATTTGAAACATCGTTATATAAAAGTTTGTCCCATTGAGCAACTTTATTGCCATTTTATTGTGTGTATCCTAGAACTGAAAAGTATATATAACTTAAGTCAATGTATTTATCTTACGATAAAATATACCTTAGATGCTTAAAGCTGCTAAGCCTGAATTTAGTTCATTTGTATCCTATATCACAGAGAATGTCACAGTTTTTATGAGTTTTGTGACCTTATGATTTATATGGGTCTTGAGGAATAACTATGTGTTTAGAAAGGAGGAAAACAGTGGCCAATAAACATTCCCAGTAGCCTAAAAACAGGAACAGCTTGTTAGCTGAGGTCAGCCATACGACCCAGTGCCCAGTGAAACTGCATTGTTATAGCTGGAATGTGGGACAAACCAGCCATGCAAAAAAACCCACCCCAGTGATCCACCTCTCATAAAAATGTCTTTCTTAGAAAGAGAGGCATGTGATAATGACTTACGGGAAGGAAAATGTGCACAGCAGATCAGCATCATCTCTGGTACAGATTTACAGTTTAGTGGCATTGCATCTGAGGTGCACTGCCCTACACTAATTTAAAATGGAAAACTAAGTGGAAAATCTACCAGAATTCACAAATGTTTGCTAAAAATGGAAAGCAAGCAAGGTAATGGACATACACACAACACAAACACATACACAGCTCATGGGCTTCAGTAATTGGGACCATACTGAATACATGCGTGCCAGCTCAAATCCCCAGCGGGAGCTGCACAAATGTCAAGGAAGTATTCATTAAATGGGACCAAATTTGTCTTCTTTCCACTTCCTTTTCCTCCCTCATCAGTGCAACTTCTTGAGATATATTCTCTCTTAAATCTGTTGAGCATTTGGACCTATACTCAGTGAACACTAAATCTATTTTGGTTGGGGTGAGATGACCCCTGCCTTTGAAATCAGGGTAGCTGAAAACCTAAGTCGGGAGTAGCACACTCACAAAGAAATTGCTGAGGTCAGAAGTAATGTTCTCCTAGAACCACTCTCCTATTCTTGTACAGGCTGCTTCGACAACTGTAATCAATAAAAAGACAGTCTTCAGGAAAGAGCTGTTACTGTGTCCAAGAAAGTATGGATAATGATGTTGATATGTTTTCTGCATTTCATGGGTCATGCTTCTGCCTTTGCTCTCTACTTAGAGAAATGGACAGGGTGACATGGAGCTATAATAATATTTTGCCTGACAGACCAAGGGCATCTGCAAATAACTCAATGAATTGCAAACAAAAATGGCATTTGCATCTTCTTTCCTTTGGTAACCCATAAGGGAGTGGTGTTCTAAGTCTTCTTTAATTAATTACAATAAATAAGCCTTGAAAGGCAAAAAAACATTATACAGCTGATGAAACCACTTACTCTGCAATTAAATGGAAAAAATCCTGTTTTGATGGCTTTTGTTTAGTTTACACTTTCAGTAGGTATCTATAAATGCTTTTACTTTTGTCTACTTAGTGGTGATAAGCACTACACCCAAGAGCAACCTGTGTAAGACTCTGTGGTATTAAGCATTGATTCTTTCCTCTCCTTCACCCCTGGCAAGCAGCACACTAACTCAGACAGACAAGCCGTGAAATGTGTTTGGGCCGGATCCTCTTGTACGTGCAGAGAATCTGCGCGAGATAACGCCAGGCTTCCCTTTATGGTTTAATAATGCAAAAGACAGGCTTTCACACACCAGGGAGAACAAGGTTTGTTTGCCTTATGCATTCTTAAAGGTATAAATTGCCCAAAACAGTAGTAGGAAGTCTGGGAAGGAAATGAGATAATACACCATCCCTTTCCTCACTTTGAGTCTCCTGAGCAGGCTCACAGAGATGTCTGACTTGCAAAGAGGGACTTGGGGACTCCTTTTGGCAGCACAGCTTCCATCCTGCAGTTGCAAACATTCCCTGTGCAGCATCTGAGGTGGTGCAGACCCCAGTGTGCTGCTTCCCTCTGGAGCTGTCTTCCCTGGCCAGCAGTCCTGCCAGACACTGTCACCTTGTAGTGTGGCAGTGAAAGAAAAATCTGTGGGTTTGCTCTCTCAGTACCCAAATAAATGACAGCACACCCAGCTTTGAGCCAGGTGGTAGATGCATCCTGTTCAGCCCCTACTCTGAATAAAACTGTTGGTACCTGGCAGGGAAGGGTCCGTAGCTGGAAAAGTCTCAACCTTTGTGTCAAAACCATTTGTTTTTTATCTCAGAAACATTATTTTCATGATATTTAAATACAAACCCTTCCTGTCCAAACACCTCATAGGTTTCATGCTGCTGAGCCTTGGTGTCCCTGCTAGTCCCCCTTTAAAATTTTACAGTGTAACATAACCTCATTTTGTTACACTGTAAACATTTCCAAGATACAGGATCCTGTTTTTTTATTATGGGGGAAATGGTAATAACCTCTCCTCTTTCCTGAAACATGCAGAAAACCCCTTCAACAAATTAAACGTATGCATTCCTCATTAGCTTTAACCTGGATTTGGTCTTGCGGGCACTGTAAAGCCAGTCCCTCTTTCTCTCTGAACAAAGGGATTTTAGGAGGCTTACAGACCATTGGAGAGGGACAATCCTGCCTGACTCACAGTACCAACATGTTGTGATGAACAGATTCCTGAAACAGCTCCACCGAATTGAATTTTCACATATTTGGCATATAACATCCCATTTTTCAGCTTTTCCTCAATTACTGTACATTTCTTCTCAAGCAGATACCACAAAGTGTCCTCTGTCCTCACATGATTGCTGCATGGCTAATATAGGAACCACTCCAGCCAGAAAACTTTGGGAAAAATTTCAAACCTTTGTCCCTTCCCCCTGTAAAAATTCCACATGGGAATTCACAAAAATCAGAACTAACAGATAGATAATAGACGAACTGATGAAGGATTACCTCTTTTTTCCCCACAGGGATAAGGATCATGGAAACATGTCTCATGCCAGCAACAAAAGGATATGTCAGCTGCAAAGAACCTGAGCAAGGTTTCTACGCAGCACTGTGCTCTGGGAAAATCACAGGATTGCTTGTTAATGGTGTTGCTCAGAGCAGTGATAAACTCTACCAAAAATTGCAATCCTTGCATTTGGAGATGTGATTACAGCACATGTCTGAGCTGGTTTTATTTAACTGGCTGAGGTATTTATAATGTCATAGACTCTGCTCAGTGCTGAATGTTCCCACCAGGAACAATAAATCCTGTGCCACCACAGCTTTGCCACTAACTGGGCAAGAATCTGGCACCACTGTGGATGCCGCAGTCACGTCTTTGACCGCAGTGCAGATGCAAATACCCAGCCGGCAGCAGGTGGGAAGCTGGGAGTCATTCTGCTTTCATCAGAACCACTGTCTGGGAAGGCAGGAGCATTGGAAATGAATTGGCCTGCCCAGGGGTTGCCTGTTCAGTCAGCTGTGTGCTTTCTGGTTTGTTACAGCTCTGTTCTGCTCAGAGCAGTAGTTAGCAGGGCCATGAAACTGTGAGATGAGAGAGACCTGAGATTTCAAGCTGCAAATGTGAGTCTAGATGACCCTCAGTATGATGGGGCTTGGTTAGGTCATTTAGGGAGATAAGAGCTGATGGGAGAAAGTGGGCAGACACTGGATGGAAGGTTGAATGCAAGCTCTTTACATCTGCCATGGCTATTCTGTGAAGCCAAGTGTCAGCTAAGTTCCCTGTGCTGCAGCTTTCTGGATTGGAAAATCAGATATTGATATTTTCTTGAAAAAGTTTGAAGGCACAGGATGAAATGAGATGGCCACAGTACTAGTGACAGTGTCATTAATTTTGTGATTCAATACATCTCTTGTAAATAGATATATTTAGTTGACAGCTCTTCATTCTTGCTTCGAACCTTTTTTAGCTGTGATTTCAAATTTTTACCCTTGAAGATAGACAATAAGAAGAACAAAGAGACCTAAAATACTATCTATTTTATGTGAGTCTCCATTCTAAAACATTAATAAGTGAAATACAGTGTTTTGCTATTCTTGCCACTACATCAAACCTTCTTCTATTAAGCCCGTTATAACAAGCAACAACATTTCTTTATAACCCAGAAATAATCACTGATGTAGCCTTGCCTAGATGTGCAGGGATTTAGTCAATTAGTACTCAGAAGTATTAATAAGCCCTCTGCATAAATCCCTAGGTGAGGAAGAGGCAACCGTGTATCCCTAAGCTCTTTAGGGTAGGCACTTACAAGGAGCCTGAAAAACAAAGGATTTGAGGCACAGTCTGTGTCTAAGCAGAAAATGATTGTTTGACATCTGAGGGACCAGGAGCTCCTTTGAGTTACCCTGAGTGACCTGTTGCTTTGGAGAACTGGTTATCTGAGGGACGTGCTCTGGTGCATCATGGTAGGGTGCCCCAGCAGGTTATCCACTCTTGTTTCACTCTTGACTAAACACACTGGGCAAGTGGATTCAAAGGATTTCTGCTTTGAAGAGGAGTATTTCTAGTACCTGAGCTCAGGTGTAAGAGGTTGGCCAGCTTTCCCCCAGGATATCTAAATAAGTGATGATGGTGATTATACTGCTGTCAGTAAAACAGAGTAGGAAAAAAGGAGGCATGCTACCTTGTTCATAATCCTGGCAGGATTTTCTATTTGAATCTCATCTTATTATGCTTTTTTACTCTTTGATAATCAGCATACAATCCAGTAATTTTGCCGTGAGGTGGAGTCTTTTCACATAAAGTTATTGCAGAAAAACCTCTTGTTGCATAAAAGCCTTAGCTAAATTGTATACAGGATAGATTGCATACACACCATGAAGTTGTCAAAACGTTGTGATTTGATTAATGAGGCTGTTAATTTCCAGATTTGTCTCCCATACAGATCTCGAGCCTCTTCAGTCACATCAAGACTCGTGAGGTTAAGGATATTCCCTGCCAGCCTTAGCATGAGTCTGTCACATTATAAATGACTCTCCCTTCATTTGCCATGTAGGAATTGTCTTAGATACTTAGGACAACATGAGAGGATGAGAGCACATTAGCAAACACTTTGCTATGGTGAGGCATTCTGAATGTGAAATGCCTTCCACCCAGTATGACCAGAACCCTTTACATGCAGAAGCTTGCTCCTCTTCAACATGCATCTTGTCTCCTGATGTTTTTAATCCTTAGGGATGCAAGTCCTGCCCAGTTCAATTTTGCAGTCTCCTGCCCATCTGCATTTAGCCAACATAATTGTGAGAAGAAAATCAGGGATTTGCTACAAGGTAAGTGAACACGGTTTCATAGGAATTGAATCCTAAAAATAGCCTGTTCTGTTTTCCTAAATCTGCAATATCTGTGTTATTCTGTAAAGAATCCCAAAGGCATTAACATAAGTAAGGAACACAGAACAGTGTAGAGATCTTTTTTCCCCTTGTTTCAGCTCATCCTTCATACAGACACACAGACATGCAAATCCATTATTATGCGGCACAGTTAAAACTGCTTTTAAGTGTGATTGTTAACCATGTGTATATTGATGACCTTCTATTTGTATTTCTTTCATTTTAAGCACATAAGTCTTGACTGATTGGTGCTTTTTAAAATCAGTACTATCTACTACTCGTACGGTTTAGAAACATGAATTACTCACTAAGCTGGAGAATTTTAATATTCAGCCAGTCTCATATTCAGGCCATATGCTCTACCATACAAAATCTGAGATAAAAATGACAGCAGCAAGAATTTATATGAACATGACTTATTTTAAGAATTAGACTGTGCAGCCCTGCTTTTGCTGACGTCAGTGAGACTATTCATGCACAAGGATTTAGCAGCATAGAGGTTACACACAGAGCTTGGGAAAAAGGTTTTAATGTTCCGCAGTATGGCATCAGGTTGGAACTGTATCTATGTTTCTGCAATGAAGCCAATCCAAATAACAAGAAAAAAAATCTCTGCTTATAGGGTTTTAACAATTTCAATTGTTGGAAACTCAAAAATGCCTTTTAGCATATGGATATGAATTAGAAATGCACAATCCTTAAAGTTGAATCACTTAACAGAATTACAGATAAGGCCTTCTGTGTTTCCCAAGTGCTTATCAGCTTCACTTAAGGCAGGTTTCTGGGTTATCTTTCATCAAATAAGTTTTATTTCAGTCAATACTGGTTAAGAACCTGTTAAAAATCCTCCAGTTTCTGCATGACTAAAATACCTTTGAATATTACACTGTTGTACAAAAATACATTTTCAAACGGTGTCCAAAGTGATGCTGGAGAGCAGAAATACAATTTCTACACGCAATTGCACCAGCCTGTCAAAATCAGCATAAAGGGAGAGAAGAAAACAGGCTATGTGATATGTTTTGCTATTGTCAAGCCCAAGAGGGCATCTCACCTAATAATTTAAATGAGATCCTGTTGCCTGACGTTTTTAAAGGCTTTTGATCTCTTTCTTCTGGTTCCCTGCATTGTGGCTCTGTAGGGTGCAGTAGACAGAAAGCTATGGATTAAACACCATGTTGCCTATGCCCTCCTTCACTTTGCCAAAACCCCTGTTAGTGGTCAAAATGAATGTTTGCTTTTATGAAACACTACTCCGCTGGAGATAGTGGAGAACAACCTTTACTAAAGGTTTTTAGATACGGGCCAATCTGTCAAACTGCCAAGTTCAGACTTTCTGTTATTATCAAGGCAATAATTCTTAGGCCCTTTGTTAAGAAGATTGCACAATTTTGTTGGCACAAATTAGGGATTGAGACTAATCTGATTTTGAAAATCAACTTAATACTCACTGGATCCCCAAAATGATGTAGAGGCTTTTGTTTTGCAATTTGCTGCACTTGGATATAATGTTAGGAAATGACAAATTTTATCTTTCCAGAACAAAGACAGAAAGAAAGATACCTTATTATCACTGGTTCAGTGAGAGCAGATAAGCCCGAACAATTTGAAGATAAAAAACTTAGCAGAATGTTTAGAACTTGAGCCCCACATCTAACATACATTTTCTCACTGAATGCAATGTCAACACGATCATTAACTTTGATAGAGGAAGACATTGTTTAAAAACTTAGACATATTAAATTATAAAAAGAATTTTGTGAAAAAAAAAATTAAATAGGCATGAGAAATCATAGAGATTGGGAGCAGACTTTTTTCCTGTTGTAACCCAATTAGTGTCTAAAGAATTATATGAAGCATTACTATGGACCCTTATATTTCCAGTGGGTCAGCTTTAGTGTAGGAGATTGTAAACTGCCTCGTGGCAAACAGCTCAAAGCATTTGCATTCAATTTACATTTAGAATATGTAACACAAGCTGAGAAGAGGTTGTAAAAGTCCTTTCAGAGAGCTCCATTTTATCTGTACATAAGCATTAGCTCCAAGCATGTCTGTGAGATCCGTCGGCTCCTTTGGTTTGGCAGAAGCCTCTGGGGGAGCCGAGTGCCACTCCCCCTTCACAGGGAAATGCTTATTAATTATTCTCCCAACCAGCACTGATAGAAAAGTGTCACTTCCAGCTTTGACTGTCTCCCCTGACAGCCTGCTACTTTGTTTAAGTGATCTCGCAGTTACAACATTTTTCATAATATTTAACCTAAATTTTCCTTGCTGCAGATTAATCCTACTCCTTCTCTTATCAAGTACAATAACTTCACGGCTTGCAGACAGCGTTTCTAACATGAAACAGCGATCTAAGCAAGGGCTCCTTCTTAGACTACGTGATGTCAAACTGACCTTTGACTCTCACACTTTAAATACATCTCTTGGCATCCTGTGCAGAAGAAAACAGACACCACTTGTTTCCTAACGATTTTACAACTGGCTTGGGATAATTAATCAGTCTCCAGCACACAGCTCTGTGCTTACCTGGCTGGAGGAAGTGCAGATCACAGGAGCAAAGTGAAGTTTCTCAGATCTGTTGTTCTCCAGGTACTTCATTAATTACCAAATAGACAAAGGGAAATCTCCTCATGGCTTCTTCTTCCTTTCTGCTACTGTGCAGCAATCCCATTACCCATTTGACTATTTCATTATATGCAAAAATAGATTTTGGTTCCACGGCCTATTTCGATTCCTGGTGTAGTTTAGCCAAAGCCAGTGAAATTCCAGTAGGAACAATTTGGACCACTGTCTTTAAGCATTTAACCATCTGCACAAAAAACCACAAAAGAGACGCCCAAACCAAACCCACTCATTTACATAATAAGGATGTGAACCTACTACAGCCATGTGAAACTATCATTTTTCACATGTGCTTGTGAATCTTTTCCCAGGCTTTTGCAGAGGGAGGGGCAATCTGAAGGCTCGGATATATGAAGTGAAGAGAAATGTGTGGGTGGGGAAAACCAAGAGTTTTAATTTTTTTCCTTTTATTCTTTAAGAAGTATGCAGAAATTGCTTCTGTATTTTAAAGTAATGGTACAAATACCCCGAGGTTATAGAATTATGCTTTTCCTTAATGTTTATACAAATATAAACATTCATCTAAAAAAATACAGAAGTAAATGGAATACACCCACCTCTACAATTACAAAATCACTTTCCCATGGGTAAATCTCATTGTATCCCCATCTGTTAGAACTTGGATTGTGCCATGAACCATTATGGCTTATATCCCTTAATTATTTTGTATCATATGAAATGTAATTGTGGACATTCTATGTCTTCATTGCAAATCCTTAATTTTCTTTTGTAAAGCTACCTATATACTTGGCCTAGTTCTGTGTTGTGGAAATGAATTCCCAGGGTTAATTAGGTATAACAGAGTAAGCTGCAGTCCCGATCCCACAGTCTCTACGTAAATTAAATTCCCACAGAGAGAACGGAACGTTTTCCAGAAGAGAAAGAGAAGAATATAAAAAGGAAAAACACACCTAACACTCTACCCTGTGTCTGAGACCAGGAGCCCCAAGGAAGACATGCAACAACTGTCCTGAGTAGAGGACCAAGACAGACGCCTTACCCAACAGGGAACCCAAAAAATCTGCCCTCTGCTGCCACACTCTCCTTTCTGGCATCTAGCCAAACTCTTCAGACTTTGGTAGCGGAGGGCATGGCAGCACAAAGGTGCTGCTATCGGGAGGGGAAAAGATGTTACTGAGTGGAGAATCTCAGCTCTTAAAGAGCAATTTGGAATCTGCAATTGGAAAATACGTTCAAGTCTTTCCCGCAGAGCTTTTCTAATCCTGTTTGTAGGATCTGCATCCCGTCTTGTCCCACCACTCCAGCTCCACCAAAGTTGAAAACTGACACAGCTCCATTAATTTAAGTGGAGGCAATTTAACCTGCTGAGGTCTAGCTCAAGGCAAGTCCTCTGAGTGCACCAATAAACATGTAACAGTAGGTATATTTAATGGCTGCTTTTATACCTTGCAGCTGAATTGTGGAATACCTTGAGTGAAGAGCGTGGAATTCATAAAATGTGGTGGTTTGACAAAACTCACATAAGACCAGAAACTGCAAACCTCCCTGTGTATCCTATGAGCAACCAGATATCTTGCTTCTGAAGCAGGTATGCCAGACTCCTAAGAGCAAAGGGACTCTGTACGTCTGGGTTGTATTCCTAAAAGAAATAGTGCTTGTGATATTACTAGGTAGCTGACGAAAATAAGAATTTTGTGATCTTGACTTGAAGACATGGATTTTATTTTTCTAAGAACGTTCTTTCATGACTTTGAACTTATGCATGTTTTAAAGCTGTGCCAGTTTTCACACACTGTACAGCTGCTTTGCCCCCTTGGTCAGAAAACAGGCTTATTATGGCAGACATGAAAACATCATGAATGTATTTTCATGATAGTTCAGCAGAAAGTATGAGTTTCTCTAATCCAGAAGGTTGACATAAAAAAGAAGATAGCCTCTGTTTGAATTACGGGGCTCTCCTGACAGAGAAGAGGTAATGGATTTCTTACACATAATTTCTTACTGGATATTAGATATCCTCTAATAGACTCACAATAAACTACAGCAGAAGTTTGAAAAGCACATAATTTGCAATTGATTATACACATATATCACAAATCAAACATTATACAAATAATAGTTGCTCTGTAATCATATTGCTTTTGTGAATGAGCAATTCAACTACTCAAGTATTGGCTGAATTTTTATAACTGGTCTTCTACAGTGTCCAGGTTTTGACTATAATAATGTTCTTCCTAGCAGGTTGTGCAGTGCTGTATTTTGAATTAAAGATAAATTGTTATAATAAATTATATTTATAACAGTGATCTTTCAGTTATTGATGAGCAGTGTTTATGCTAAGACAAAGATTTTTCAGCTTCTCACATCACTGACAAGGGAGTAGGCTGGGGGTACAACACCTGGGAAGAGACACAGCTGGGACAGCTGACCCCAGCTGACCAAAAGGGTATTCCAGACCATACAGTGTCATGCTCAGTATAAACTAGAGTGAAAGTTGGCCAGTGGCTGCACGCACTTGGCTGGGCACTGGTCAGTGGTTAGTGAGCAACCGCATTGCGCATCACTTGTTTTGTACATTATTATTACTGTTACTGTTGTTATTGTTGTTGTTATTATTATTATTATTATTATTATTATTATTATTATTATTCCCTTCCACTTTTCTCCTATTCAACTTTCTTTAGCCCAACACATGAATTGTACTTTTTTTCCCCACATTCTCTCCCCCATCCCAGTGGGTGGGGGGAGACCCAAACCAGCAGCTGTGTGATGTTTAGCTACCTGCCAGGTTAAACCAAGACATACAGGAAATATAACTTAGAGGTACTTATTATCTCCCAGCTACAGTGACTTCTATGATATACAAAGAAAAGCTGATGTGTGACTTCCCTGTTTGCAAGCATGCTTTTTACCTGCAAAATGAATCAATCAGATTAGAGTAGCTGCATATGCATAATTTCACCTGCAATTTATTACTAAGCATGGGATCTATTCAGTTATATGGGTAAGATGCAGAAAGAAAAAGAGAAGGTATTCTGTCCTGCTGTCAGGTAAGGAGGAAAGGCAGTATTAGGGTTTGGCGTCCAGGCATGAATCAGCTGGAGCAGAGGAGGGAACCCAAGACCAACAGCAGAGTGTCAGGCTGGAAGTGTAGGAAATAAATTTCCCTCCACTGGTTGAAAGCTGAAAATGGAAAGAAGGGTTTATTCTGAAGATTTTGAAAAGAAGAATAGCTGCATCATGATCATTTCAGTATTATTCAGCCACTCTGACATAATCTTTGTCTCCTTGGTTTATTCCTGTCTGCTTTCACATGAACTGAGAAGTGTTGAAAATATACAGACATTTCCACACAAAAGAGCACAAATACATCATTTGAATGTGAAAGAGGTGCTAAACAGTGCTCTCATTTAAATGATGTGTAAAGCCAAGAGACACACAGTCTAAGATATAGGAGAACAAAACACAAAACCATCTCTACTATGTTTAAAAGCACATTTGTATAACTACTTCATGCTGAGATTACATTCAGCATTTTTCCCCAGGCTTGGAGTTGCTGAGACAGACAGAATATAGCTGACCTTTGGAGTGGGATTTTTGCAAAATAAATAAACTGGATGGATGAGCATAAAAGTTACAAACCTCTTTAAAACTCCATATGTGAATATCTTGTAAACAGTCCATAAATATCACCTGTTGGGTAAGATTTGCAGAAGCTGCCGCAGAATTCACCAATAACATCTCCTCACCAAAAACACTGAACCGTCTCATAAGGGCAATTTATTCTATAGCTTTCCTGTTTTCATGTCCCTATAATTATAAAACACGTTATTAGCAGCCTTGGTCTGGAAGCAGCACCATCCCACAGCCTGGGACCAGGAGCACTGACACTTTGACTGAAATGCTGGTAAGGCTGAGGCACCCGTGGTGACACCAGCACAATGTTTGTCTTCCTCCCTTTGGAGGTAACATTGCTGATATTATAGGTGACAATTTTAACAAGCATAGTGATTGTAAAACTGAGTTCTTAGTTTTTCTTCCGGACTTCAACTTCCTGAGAAGGAAGTTAGCATTGAACTAATTCTCACTGAAACAAACGAGGTTTTTCCATTTGCAAGCCAAAGCTGGACCAAGCTCAATACTGCAACTTTTTGTGACTATCTCTACTAGGACTGATTTTTGGAAATATCAAAACCACTGACTGCTTTAAGGGGCAATTTCTTATTGAGGTAATTTTTGAGGTAGATTTACTCTTCAGTCACAGATCTAAGAAAAATGTTTGAAGAGCTTATTCTTTTTCACACATGAAACTTCTTAAGTGTAAAAATTATGCCTTTTTATTTTAATAATTTGGGTTTAAATATTCACTCATTGGTTGACTTTTATCCTGGGAGTGAATTTTTATGGCTGATATTTAAATCCTTGAAAATAGGGTCTTATAACAGAATCCCCAACGTGATTTAAACTACTGTGCTGGCTGGCTCTGCTTTAGGTAGCACTTCTTTTAATCTACTGTTTGAATATATAGCTCAAGAAATACTCTGGATTTTACTGGGCAGAATAGTTATAGATCTTAAATGACTTGACATGAGAAATGGAATTAAGAACAGTATATATGGTTTAATAGCTTTATCATTATGAACAGGCACAAAGGCTGACATTTCAAAGTCATTATCCCCTTGCACAAGCTGGTACAATTTTACTCTTAATCAAGAATTTCTGCTTCTTTTGTAACTTCCTGTCTTTCCAAGTTCCTGTGATATACAGTTCCCATTTTGGCCTCATCCTGTTTTTCCCTGCTTCTTGTATGTTAAGGAGTCTTGCTGTAATGTAGGCTAGCATTTTTCAAATACAGCAGCGTACAATAAACAGGAAAGATTCCCTTAGAGACACTGTTGTTTTTAGCTGATCAAAAGGCCATTCTGACATCCGCTTCTTGCTCAATAAAAATATTATTTAAGGAAAAAGAGAAACAACCCCAGATTAACATTATGTCCCTAGCCAGACTAAAGCCTCAGCAAAAGAAATTGCTGGTGTCATTACTGCTTAACCTATTGGTGTTCAAGTCCACCCTATTTTAGTTACATAAGGTAGAGACAACAAATCAGACTGTAAGTGAAAATGCAGTGTCCCCTGTTTTTCCTGAATTTTAAACAGAACCACTTACTACAGTTTAGTAAAACATCAGAAACTGCCCTGACAATATGCCAGGAGCCCAAGAACTACATCCAGTTTGCATGTTAAAAAATCTGTGGGAGTTTTGAAGCAACAGGAACTTCAGGATTTGGGCTTCATAAATTGATCTAAGACAGTCATTGCTTTGACCCTGATTAAAAAAGAGTTTTGAGCTCAGACCCAAATGGATGCACATGAACAGTTTTCTGAACAGAAGCATTTCATAGTGCTTCATCGTCCATGTGGTGTGGTCTGTAGTGATTACAAATCCTAGCGTGCAGTGCTCAATCTTAATGGAAACAGTCTTCTTCATGTGTTAAAGCAGGATTATTTTGGGCCTTAATTCAAGCACATTACTAAGCATGTGCTTAATTGTAAGTTGGCTAGGTCATATTAAGCAGGATTCAAGCATATGTTAAACAGGACTGAGTGTGTGCTGAGAGAAGAATGAGGAAGTCTAAGTGAATTAATGACATTTGTTGTATTAGGCAGCCTGTGCTGTGTGCACTTACAGTCCAGTACTTTTCTTTCCATTCCCTTCCACTTCATTGATGTTGCTCATATCACTGTGTCCTACCAAGTATCTTTGCTACAGAAGATCTCCAGCTGCTCACCACTGTGCTCCTGCGGTGCCTGTGCTCTGCAGGAGTGGCTTTGAAGGCTGCAGACCACCGAGCATAGGTCTGTCCGTCTGTCCCACCGAGCACAGGTCTGTCCGTCTGTCCCACTGAGCCCAGGTCTGTCAGCCTGTCCCCCTGAGCACAGGTCTGTCAGTCTGTTCCAGCAAGACTCCCACAGCCTTTGAGCCAAGCCACGGACTGCATGTAACACTGCCTAAGCAAACACAATCTGGCACTATGACTACATCAACGTGTGATACATTGCAACACAACTGTTTCAGTTCTTGAAGAAAAATTTACTTTTATAAGGGCAGAACATAAAGGTCTCATGTGCATTTTCCATTTTAATTTTCACTTGTAAACCAATTATGCTGCTTGCTGTGCATTCAGCCTGTGACACAACAACAAAAATTTCAAAACAGTAGCAAGACTTTTTTACCTCATTGACATGGGCAATACTGTACCAACCTTGGCAATCAGCTCTGTGTCTGCCATGACAGAAATGAGTTCCTATCTAAGTCTGCCAGCTTTCCTGCCCACTGAGGGCAGCCATTTCTGAGGATTTTGGGTGGAATTTATTTCACCTTATAATAGTTGTCTAAAACCCAGGGAGATACTCTGAGCTGGTTATCCCTTGGTAGTCTGGGGAGAGAGATAAAGGCACCTGGAACAAATGATTTATCCTGGTGATCAGTCTTAAGGTAGGATTTATTTTTGCTCCATAAGCCACAGAAAAAACCCACATACCCAGATTAGAGAATACGCATGTTTTTTGGAAGTTGAATAAGGTGAAAGTATGTGTTTTTTGATGCTTTTTCACAATTTTTCTCATGGTTATTTTTAAATGACCCTTGCTTATCATTCCTGCGTATGCCTTGCACTTCCATCTATGCAGCAACTCTGCAGCAAAATACCCTCTGTTTATTTCCTACCCATGTGCAAACACTGTTTTCTGCTACATGTTCCCTCTACAATGAAATTAATACTGGGCAGCACTCCTTTTGCCAGGAAAAAGCCTCTTTGGCAGATCACTGTTTCCCATCTGTTTAAAAGGGCCTCATTCAGAGCAGTTTTGAATCGTCAGATGAAGAGAAAAAGTTGCAAAGGAACAACAGGTAGCATAGTTTCAGACATTAGCAGCACTCTTCTGAAATCTAAATTGGAAATGCAGTTATAAGTGTGGATGAGAAAGGTGTAATGTTGGGGAAAGACAGGAAATTTAGCTTCTGAGTTTGGCTTATGGCCCTAATTTTCATGTGTGCATCATACAGTTACTAGACACCTGTGGTTTGGACTTGAAACTTGGCTGGTGTTGCATCCACGTGGTGCAAAATGGCATAAAAGGACTTTGATCTAATGATATGACCTAATCTTGCAGGAAGGACAACTCTGGTCCTGACACTCCAGGTCTGGGTGAGCTAGCAATTTTTGTGGATGAATGTGCAGCAAGATCGGAGAGTTCAAAAGTGAGGGTAGCTGCTCTCATGGACAGAGCCAACAAAGGCATGGGCTTGGCAAATACAACCAATTCCTGCCTCCCTTATCTTTGACATGCTGCCACAGCTCTCCAAACACCTTTCAAAGGAAACGTGCTGCAGTCGGGCCAAAGCAGCACTGTGTGCTTCCACTGGCTTGGACTAACTAGGGTGCTGAAGTGGTTGTGCACGTAAGCAGGGGGGACGTCAGGCATTCCCAGAGGAGCACGTACTTAGCAGGCATCAAAGGAAGCTGAAACCGAGGAGTTGGCTTACAAACCATGTGTTCCTGCTGTTTGTGGCCTGCAAAATGCAGTGAAGCACTCCCAGACAACCGAGGTACAGACGTGGGAACTCTGCAACATGAGACAAGACTCCATAACCAGTCCAGGAGCTACAGAAATGTTTAAAGTCTGATTTATTGCAAATTGGCTGTTGTTCGGCCGTTGCGCGTGATCAAAATGGGTCATCCTTGCCAAAGAAGGCAAATGCAATTCTGTCAAACAGCATCTAAGTGCTTCCTTTGCTAAGTGGAAACAATTGCTTCTCCTCACTTTGCAGACTCCTCTTGGTATTTCCTTAGGTGACACTGACACAGTTCACAGATCAAGCATGCCAGTGCTGCTAATATTAAAGAAATCACAGGAATAAAATGCAGGAGTATTATTTTTTTTATTTCCCAAAGCAAAATTTCAACTTCTTCTACAAAGAAATATGCAATAATATTACCATCTGTGTCGCTCAGGGCCTATCCACATTGCAGCTAGAAGAGTGTTCCCATGCTGAAACACTGTATCATTATTAGCAATTACCAACATAGCTGCATTATTAGCAATGGGATGTCTACAGCCAGTTTGCATCCTCTGTGCTGCTCTTATTTATTTTGGAGAAACAACGAACATAAAATGTCTCTGCAGGACGCTGACATGGTGTGTACAAAGGCAGATGTCTCTTGCAATCTTGGGGGTGGACAGGGAGGAGGTGTCTGAGGGAACTGCTCAGGCACTAGAAGATACTTTCATTAGTGTTTCCTTTGGAAAAGGCTGCTCAAAAAATGCTAGGGGAAAGGTGGGAGGGAGGCAAAGAGGAGAGTGAAGGAGAGAGTCAAAAAAGCCAAAGATGAAAAGTATTTTTTTACTGTAGTCAGCTCAGAAGCTTTTTTGACAGATAATTGCTAATTATTTGAGAGAGATGGGCATTTTTCTGCAGGTAACTGTCTCTCATGCCTTAAAACCCTGTAGAGCTAGTCTGGAATAGCCTTTAACACCTACTTTAAAAAAATCCTAAAGACCAGCAGACAGCAAATGGTCTATTTAACACCTGGGAAAAGCAGATACACTGCAAGAAAATATTAATCTCCTTTCAAAACCAGATGATTCAAGAACATATTTTTAGAGTGCCTTTTAACTTAGACACCAATTCAGTGTTCTGGTTGCTGGGTCAGGGTGCTTAATGGCTGCGTCAGACACGAGACGATGCACGAGTGAAGTCCCCAGCTCAATGGTGAGGGAATGAGATCTGCTCTAACGTCTGAGTGCACAGTTGTGACTGCTTCTCTTCAGAATTTGCCAAGAATGCACATTAAAAGAAGCTGCAGGGTAAAAAACTACAGCTGCCTGACAGACAGGCAGCAGCCTCATTTTGCACAACTCTTGTCTGTATTCTGCTGAAATAAAAACAACAGGCTGATTCATAACTTCTAAATTATCCATGCAAGAAAAGTGGATTTTCCCCTGCTATAATGAGAATATAGGAGCCTCCTTCCTCAGCACCATGCTGGGGCAATGGTCCACAATCTACCCTCTCACTGCAGCTGGTCCAGACCATACACACTACAACAGGCTATAACAACTAAATTTGCTAAAAGCTTTTCCATTGACTGTGCTTGATACAGTCCTTAAGAGAAAGCCTATTTTTGTTCCTTTTCTCCAGATCTCAGTCTTGGTTCCAGATACTTTGGGAGGGTTTGCCATGCTGGCTGCAGCCACGACCACATGCTCTTGCCATGGGTGGAGGTACAGTGGTGATTCCTTAGTACAGGGTGGAAATTGTCAGACAGTTGTAGCCCTGATGATCTTTGGGAAAAACTTGACTCCACCTGGACCAAAGCAGGCTATTTTGGTCCTATGTCCTGCCTGCCTTGAGCCTTAACACTGAGGTGTCCCATCTTCATGCTCTTTCTTTTAAAAAGTCTTTTCTGGGCTTAGATGAGGGGACAGCCCATGACCCGGTAGGGTCCTGCAACCGCTGTGTAGGGACGTGCTTGTGGCCCCACCCCTCAGCCCTCCTCCTAGGGAAGGTCAACCCCATGTGATACTTCCATGTATTTTAAAAAAGAAAAACAGAAGGGAACCTTCTTTTCAATAAAAACACATGATCTAAAATTTTAAAATTAATAAGCAGAGCTAGTGACAAACTAGTATTGACTTAAACAGAAAGGCTGGGATACTCAGTGAAATAAAGGTTCTGAAACACCATAACTAGACCTTCTTTGTTTTTATGGAAACAAACATTTGGTTTACATGGATTGCTTAATTTTATGTTTTGCATTAAATAAAATGCAATTTCTTTGATTAGTAAGTTGGAGGAGGTGACCTCCTAGTCCCTTCCAATCCAAATGTTCCTAGGATAGGGTGAAACAAATCTAATACAACTCAGTAAAATTTTATTTTCATATAAGAATAAAAAAAATCAAATTGAAAAGACTTTCATCATTTTATCATCAAAATTCAAATGAAATGCATGACAAAAATTTAATTGAATTCTTCCCCTTTGCTTTATGGGGGAAGAGAACTGGACAGTTGGAATTTAAGACATTCCAGAGTCAGACAATGGACTTTGCCAGGTTTATACAGTACATGTTTACACTAAAACTTCCTAATGTGATTTAAACTAGTTTTTCCCATGATAAAGATATTTTCTATAAAAGTCTTCAATTGTTAGCAATTGTTGCCATTGTGTTGCATTTTTCAAGTGCAGTTCCCACCCCCAGTCAAAACCAGCCACTCATCTAAATAACACTTTCTCTGATGCTGAGATGGAACTCATCTGGAAAATTCTTGTAGTACTTTCCTGCCAAAAGCTATCTAAGATTATACCTTACTAAAAAAGCATTTTCTCTCCAGGTTCCTTAGTGGAAAACAGCAAAAAAGGTGTTCCTTGGGATACAATAAATAAGCACGTGCATGCGTAGATGTGCGTAGACATGAGATTTCTCCAGCACAGAAACATACAATTGAGGTTACAGCAGTGACAGTTCCATTATAAACCCATTTTCACACATTTGAAGCTTTCTGAGCTGTATTATTTTGTCACCAAGGTTTACATTTGGCCCCTAGCTCATAGGTGATATATTTTTTTTGAGGTTTCAAAAAGTCTATTAATCCATTTTTGAGCAACCAGAGGGTAAAGAAATGCTTTTCCCACCTCTTATATTCTTGTAGCCCTGTTATGGCATTGATTTTTGCACAGAAGTCTCTGCAGAGTTTAATAGCAATCAGCAGCCTGATGTGCCTTAATGACTTCCTCTGTGCGTTCAAAAAATGGCTGAACTTGACAAGTTGAAACCTTCCAAGGGGCCAGTGCTTACTGTGTAATAGCTCCCAGGCCAGTTTGGGATTACTATTGTAAAGTAATAACAGAATAAAGACATTAAGATTTCCTTGAGTTTATAAAAACATTTCAAAAATTAGTTTTGTCTTCAGAACAGCCCCTGAGTTTAGAACTATGCATCCACTTCTCAGCTTGTGCACAACAGATTAGACCCACTGCAGTTATTGTAACTGCAGCAGGGAAGGAACTAAAACATTAAGGATATACAAAGTGGTTGCCTACAACTTCATTTACTTCACCAGAAACATGCTGACAAAAAAATGGTATAGTTAAGTGCAGGATGGGCCCCTTAATGTCAGTGATAGCTACTTTGCACCATATTTTTGTGTAATATCTGAACAAGAACAGTCTCCTGCAAACATAAGCTTGCAGAACACATAAAAGAACGTGGCATAAGCAAGTTTCTTCTGTGTCAGTCCACCTCATTTATCTAAAGCAGGACTGGCAGAGGACAGCTGCAGCACAGGGAAAGGATCCTGAAGCAGCCAGTGAGATCTTTGTACCAGCCATGCCAGCAATTTGCAGATCAGGTTCTTCCTGAGCCAAAAGTCATCTCCTGGTATTTAATGTCTTTCAATCAAATTTTTTCTCATTGGTGTAATCTGGCTTTGAAGCCAAGCAAATAGGTAGCCACCCTAACAATTTGACTCCTAATGCTATTTCATGTGTTCTCAGAGAAAAGAACAGTAAATTCAGAGGTGGGGTTTTTTCTGGGATGAATTTTGATTTCTGAAAATTTTGATCATAAAGTGAGGGGCAAAGAAACATAGTCAGGCAGTGAAATCAATATAAATTAACACTTCCATTTCCTTTTGGTTCTATTATTCTTCTATAAATCTTCACTTCAGTGAAAGCTTCAGGGCTATGACTGAGAACAGAAACAGCATCAGGAAGCTGCGACTTTAGGAAGAATCTAACATTACCACCTTTCATTAATTTAGCATGAGTACCATGAAATTTGGTTGCATATTTTAAAGCATCAGCTGATGATTTTATCATGGCATTGCCAAACTTCTCATTTATGGCAGAGGAAAGCACCCAAAATATACTTGATAAAAAATGAAAGAGGAACCAGCAGTAATTTTTGAGATACAAGGATTTTTATAAAGTTTCATAATTTTTTGAGGCCTGACTTATGATGCCCAAAATTTGGAGTGGACAAAATTGAAAAAGGAAACTGCTGTGTTTTACTGAGGAGAGTCTGAATTTTCACATTAGCTGTAGAGAGGAGATAGGGAAGGACAAGGCATCAGGTGGAACAAGCAAACCATAAGCCAGCCCAAAGTGTTCTGAGAGGAGGCTAAGAAACTAGGCAGATGACCCAGCACAGTACCTTGTGCATTACGTGTACTCTAACAACAGAAAATGTTTGTGGGGTGTTTTTTGGCTTTGTTTGTGGTTGGCTGACTTTTTTATTTTATTTCATTATTGTTCTAGCAGTACAAATGCCTTTGAATAGTGTGCATTGAAAGGAAAATAATGTCCAAACTGAGAAAAACCTACAAGAGATGCTGGCACCACTAAAGGTCTTTTCAAAAAAAGGGTTTTCTGGGCCCTAAAATAATTATTTTCAGTCCAAACAAAACTGGGGAGAAATCTTGTAATTGGCTTGAAGGAAGTCAGAATTTCAGCCTATGTGCAAGAATGAGGAATGCTCCCCCCACAGCAGACAGAACAGGTCCAAAATCTTTTGTGTCATCTGCTTCCACCCAATAACAGCTTTACAGAAGTAAGTTAAGAATGAATAACTTAACAGCTGCCCAAGGCAGCTCTAAAGTGCTGCTTTCTCCCGCTGCACATGAGAAGACAGCCATTAGTGCTGCTGCTGCGAGGTTCAATGCTCCTTGGGGGACTCTGCATTTGCAGAATGGCCTGGTTTTGTACTGGCAATATGCACACATCTGAAATTGCTCGCATTTGGATGCTCTTTGCTGCACAGTTTTGACTTAGTGCCATGTCTGTTACAGATTCTCCTCATCACGGGTAATGTGTCTCTTGTGAGCATGAGCCCTATTCCTTATTTCTGTTTGGATAACACTTCTCTCAGAACGTCAGAAGATTGCCACATGCATTTTTACATAGCAGTATATTGTTAAAAAAAAATTAACAGCTAGGAGCTGAAAAACACAAAACAATGCCGAATTACTACTATACTGTTCTAAATTTCCACCAGCAGTCTCTAAGGGTTTTGCAAACACTAATAAGCACATCCTCAGATATTTGAAAACCAGAGAAATATTATGCTCTCTGAGGAAACAGAGGCACAAAGATGATGATTGACTGTCCAAGATCAAGCAGTAGGAGAGAGTTAGCACTATAAAGAGTCACAGTACCACAGTACCCAATCCTGCACATTTCTTTAAAGATGTTAGAGGAAAGAGAGTTTTGTACACATACAGAATTACTTTGGTCTTTATTTCATCTACTTTTAAGAAGCTCCTACCCATTCTGCCTAAGTATTAAAGTGCAATCCTGATGAATGGCGAAACTTTAACTGACTTCACTCTGAGTTAACATTTGTTCAGCTACAATACTGACCTTTCTTCTGAGAATTTCTAGGAGCTGTGGAAGTGTAGAGTCAGCTCCTCACTCAGCTGATATAAATCACTGGGGTTCTACTAAGTTCAATAGAATGATCTTTAAAGAAATTAGGAATATAGTCCATGAAAAAACAGCTTTCTTTCTTTCTTTCTTTACATATTTAAATCAAAATTATCTGGTATCTCTCAGATGAAAAAGAGCCGAAGCTGAGATGTTGAAAGGAAGGATTTACTTTCTTTTCTCTGCTGAGCATATGGGGACATGCAAAATCTACCTGGTGATCAGATATTTATTTTCAGAGTACTCAGAGTTTGATTTCAGAGCTTCAGATGAGCTGTGGTTACACCTATGAGCATGTTTTTACTTTGTAATTTCAGGTATGGGGGAGGAATAGCTAAGAAACTTGCATGTCATATAGAAGATCACATGGTGAGAGTGTGCATATGGATAATTTCCATGGAGTAAGTAAGGTGCTTGAAGGTCACACCGCAGTAATTTATGTAGCTGCCTAGTAACACAAGTTAAAAAAAAACCTTCCTGAAAAGCATAAGTTACAGCAGGCAGAGGAACTGCTTAGCTTAGACACTTTGGCTAAGCTTTTGTTTGAAGACTAAAAGTTGCGAGAAAATGGATGTGTCAGGAAGACCCTCAATATGCTTGCAATTTGCAGCTTGCAATCAGTAAGGCAATCCAATTAACTTTTGCTGACAAATTTAGCTAGTACAGGATCCCAAATCCTCCACTAGCATTGGTGACTGGTTATGTCACATAGAAGTAGGTCTATACATTGTTTTTACAGGCACTATAGCTTCACCAGTATAGAGACCTTTATAGATAAAGCAGTACAGTCTTTGCTGCAAACTGCTGACATTAACAAGGTTTATTCTGCAAAAGTACTGACATTAGACACCTTTACACATAGAATGTATGTATCCCCCAGCACATGCTGATTTTAACTATACACAAACAAAACCTTAATTGAAATCAGTGCAAGAAGACTAGGTTTAGAAGACAAAGATTAAAATTCCAAGGAGTACACAGGCACAGTTAGTAAAAAAAGTGCAAAAATGTGCGAAGTGTAAACGTAATAGCCAGTAGAAGGAGTCTAATTGGCAAATGTGAGACTGGCACTTGGAAGTAAGTTTTAAGTTTATTTTGGGGGAGAGCTATTTGTGTGGGAAAGGATGAACAGCACTCGTTTCTTGAATAATGACTTACTATAATGAGAAGAATGAGAAGCAATTTGGGCACTATTAGCTACACTGTTCAACAGTAATAAGGAGCTTGAAAATTATGCCAGAGAAATGAGATAAAGATGACTATTATACTGTTGGAAGGCTATCATCTAGTGTAGCTGTGAAGAATAAATGAAAATGGAAACCAGTAAGGAACATAATAAGATATACTTATGGTATTTTGTGTTTGAGCTATTAGCAGGTGCAGCTCTACTGGCATCAGTGGAGTTGTCTTTACTTGCTTCACAGCTCAGTGTAGTCCTGTATCTATTTTATATACGTATATTTTATAGCCTATGTGCTGCAAGAAAACATTGGAAAACTTTTGAAATGCATTCGAGTATTAGACTATGTGGAGTGATTAAAATGTGTACCTGATTTAACTGCTTGCCATCTGGAAAACAAGGAGATGAACCTAAACTGTCTTCTGTAATGCATGTTAAGAAGTTTTGGATTTAGGCCCAGATATGAATATACAAATAGATAAAGTTTACAGAACTGTGACACAAAGTCCCAGGGGTCTTCTGGGAATGTCAAAAAATACTCAGCAATCAGAACACATGCCTTCCATGTTAATATATCTTATGCCTCTGTCTCCAAAACAGATTATGGAGATGACTTTGAAACATGAAAAAAAGAAGTTTTTATTTAAGAGCTACCTTTGCATATTTTTCTAGACTTAGCTAAAGCTACTCAAATGAAGCGACAGCCTAGGATTTCCTCTAAGCAGGGCTTTTAGCATGAGAGATGTAAGCCTCTCATTTTGCATCTGGCAAAGTGGTGTGATCACTATGGAAATAGGCAGTGTAGCCTGCATTTCTACATGGTGATCAAGCTAAACCTTTTCTAAATTGCTGATCTGCTTTCCTTGTTACAGATGAATACATCAGAAGAAAGTCAGTAGAAGTTGTTTAATGACAGATTGGCACAAGAAAGCAAACTTTGATTCTTACTCATGCACTTAGGAACTTGTCTCAAATATTCACTAGTAAGAGCTAAGAGCTGGAGAAGAACTAATAACCTGTTTATGGTGATCTATGAAGTATGAGGCTGAATCTTCTACTGTACTGTAAATTACTCTGCAAACACCTGAAAACCACTGTTATAAAAAGCAATTATCAATTTGTGTAGCGCCAGAAATGTATGTCCTACTCATTAGCCCTGCCCAAGTAAGTCTGCTGTTTTAATTGACTTCAGTGTGACTGTTTATGTGGATGCGCAAAACTTCGGCTTTGAGGGAGCATTTCTCAAAGCTCGAGGCAGAATAATCACTCTGGTGTGAACAAACCTCTAGTTTTCTCTGTTATCAACTTTCAATTTAATAAGGAGCATTGTAAGGAAAAAAAAAAAAAAAAGGAAAAGGACAACCAGTATATTTTTTTCAAAGAATGGCACGGCCCCAGTCCAGGGCTGGGATGTGAGCTCAGTCCTGCCCCACCTGCAGTGGGGTGCTCCAATCCCACTCTCACACCACAGCTCTGATGGGCTGTGTCTTCATGTGGGGGCACAGAGCAGCCCAGAGCACAAACGTGCATTGGGGCCCCAGTGCTGGGAGTGTAGGGAAGGGATCAACATAGTGTGAGGCTCAGCCTGTCTGTATTTAGGGGAAGCACGGGACGTGTGGCCACTGCAACTCCACGTCAGTGTGGAAGGCAGCAGACAACTGCCCAGTTTCTCCTGAACAACAGCTGGTTATTGTGCTTATGGGATATGCATAGTTTCTTCTGGAAGAAATCATCACATTAAATGGGTGTCTCTTCCACATATGGAGATATTTTCTCAATGGTCCTTTTGAGACATCTAAATTCTTCATTTTATAGTGTTGCATAAAATACTTGCAATGATATTAACCCGCAAGACAAGTCTAAATATGCACAACCTGATTATGTTTAAATAAATAATTATAAGTTCACACAGTTCATAACCAGCTCTGTGGATCACAGAGTTTCACAGTACCTTATGCATGAGAAACAATCAGAAATTCGATTTCTGAGGTTACACTTTTAAAAACTTTTGATATTGCCCATGAAAATCAATTTCCTCTATGGAAGTTTAGGACTTGGGAAGGGGGTTATTATCACATTTTTGTGAATTCCTACAGAAAAGCAAATGACCTATGCTCCCAAAAAGTTGGCAGGTGACTTATTAAACTTCTCTTAAATCTCCTTCAGGAAGTTCATTAAAAGTCTATTTGGAAATGGCCAGGTGTTTGCTTCCCACAGTGCAAGAGGGAAATCTGTCACCCTGTTTAAAAAATTGTTTGGTTACACGGGATAAAGAAATAATCATTATACCAAGCTGTGTGGTTTTATGATGGAAAACTGTGGCTTGGTGAGAAAAGTACCAAGGTCAATGCAATGAAAAACCCACAGCGAACTCAGACATGATTTCTGAAGTCAGTGGTGGATAGAGGCCAGGAGAACAAAGTCTTTCCTGTGGTTCACTTGAAAACAAGTTTTAAGATTACGGATAAAAATAACTCTCTAGCTTGAGAGAGTTATTAGCTTGAAAAAAATATCATTAGAAAAGATTTTTAAAATGTTTTATAAGGATTGCTAAGGCTGACAAAATTACCTTGTTTGACACTGGATCCTGTCCTAAAATACTACGGCCAAGTCAACTAACAGGAAAATAGTAGGGCTAAGCCTTTTCATTCTTTATTCTGCCAAACCACTGCCTCTTGCAATCAGGATTGATTACAAACACCCAATTAAGAGGCATTTGGAACATGATCTGAACACTAATCCTGTCCCTTTTTCTCTTTATACCCAATTATCAGCCTTAAGATGGGTATTAGCGCTTTAATTAGTAGATTTACTTTAGGAACTTCTACATAAACTAAGAGATCTATAACATAGACATAAATATGTGTATATATGCACAGCCCTAAAGAGGTGCACATGACATATACCTATATCCAAGTAGTTTGGTACAATATATAAGTCTAGACATATACATGTGATTGCATGTATATCTAGTTTTCAGACATAATTTCATTCTTTGGAAATACTACAAAAGAAAATAATTTAATTTGGTTTTGCATTAGCTGTAAAAAGATCTCTATATCATAATTATCAAATTATGATTCAATGTTACAGCTTGCAATAAACTATAATTAAGAAACTAAGAAACTAACAGAAACACATAGGTTTTTGTTTCAATTAGATTAGCACAGGAGAGGAGGGTGGAGAGAAGAGCAGTGTGGAGTTGACTGGAAACATATTGAGAGTTTCATGGAGTTAATTCCAACAACTCTGGGTTTCAATCTAGAAAGGACAGACCTTTGTTCTGAATTTGTTTATCTCTGTCCGCAGAAAGGATGAAGGATTAGGCTTAAGGGAATCCATATTTGACCCTCAAATTTTTCCTGTCTGAAGGGCATCTGGTTGTAGTACATCTAGACAGAATTCTCCTCACAGTTAAGTGTTCAGAGCAATAGAAACATCCATATATGACTGGTTTTACAGTTTTAAAGTGCTACTGTACAGAGACCCAAGTCAAGACTTTGCTGTGGCAGTGGATACACTCATACACAGAGTGCAACCTTGGGTTCTGCATCCTGCCCCTCAGCCCTGAACATAGGCCAGCACAGACTCTCTAGCTATGATCAGGCAGCTTGGTCATGGATTTCCTAACACCTTTTCCTGAGAAAACTCAAACCACTACTCAAAAAAACCCCAAATTGTTAAACAGTTTGACAATAGACACTTTCACAAGAGTTAACTGCTTGGATAAAAACCAAAGGAATTGTTTCATTGCACTGTATAATCAGAAAAATAATATAATTTCCAACTTCTTTCAACTTTCATTTAACCCCTACAATAAAATAACAGCACCTTTATCTTTAGATACTTGCATCTGTGTGTTCAAATACATGCAGAATCTTGTGGCAAAGAGAACATTATATATACTTTCATAATGCAAAACCTTTAAGTTAAGGAAAAATTTTTGGGGTACAAGAGTTTTCTGCTTCCCTGATCCTGCACAGGGTCTGGGCTGACTCCTTTCCTTGACAGGAACCTTTCCTGCAGCCTTATGGAGGGTACCACACAGCAGTGGTCTCCAGAAGGGCTGTCTGGGTCTAGCTGAGTGCTCCCTAAGAATGTCTTTCATATGCTCTATATAAAGCGGAGAAATGCCCTCAAAGTGCACGCAGAAACATGAGATACCACGTCCCCCAAATCTACTGCAACAACTCATCTCAAACTAAGACAAAAGCACTTGTTTTTTGTTTTAGGAATAGAATGAAGGATGGTCCCCTTCATCCTTTTAGTACTTCCAATTAATCTCTTGGTAACCCCAAACAGCTCTTGAGGGACAGATTTTTGAAGGATACAAAAAGGATAAGATGGCACCTCTTCAGCCCAGGTATGGCCTTCCCATGTCAGTGCTGACATCCCACTCTGGGTCTGACAGAGATGTCCAGGTCACTGCCCACCTCTGCCCGGGCCGTGCAGCCCACAGTGGGGTGATTCGACACGTGGGCTGGGTGGATTAGTGAATCCTGCTCAGAGCAAGCAGGGGAGTGTGGGCATCCTTCCAGCTACCCTCAGCAGTGAGGAGGGGGCACTCCCATGTGTCCTGGATACCTTGACCTGCTGAAACCCACTAAAAGGCCCGTGCTGATGCTTAGATGATGGGCCAAGCCAGTCAAGCCATATTTCTGTTGGAAAGCTCGGAGGCCTTGACTCCTTCAGGCCTCTCTGCTCAGTGGTGGGCAAACATAACCCCTGCCTTCCACAACCCTGAACAACTCTGTTCCTGTGCTGCTTTGCTGCTCACCCTGCCTTGTCAGCTGCAGGCTCCTCTCTGCCTGCCAAGCCCCATAGTGGCCGGGCAGAGGGAATTGGGAAGCTCTGACTGACATTTGCTATCCAAACAACTGATACAGTCATTAGCCATCCTACAGGGCCTGCACTGAGCCCCACAGTCATCAGGAATGATGGGAGACAGCTCTGTGGGAGTGGAGGGCACAGTTCCCGCTGCTTCCATGCACAGTGGGGCTGCACCAGGGCCGGAACACCCCTGCCCGAGACATCCTTGGGGCAGTTTGTGGGAGCAGCTCAGGCTGTCCAGGCTCCAGGTGCACCTGGGGCAGTCAGGAAACAGCTGCTGTGTGCAGCTGATGGTAGAACCCTTCTGACAGGCCCAATGGGCAGCCCAGCAGGATCACCCATGGGTGGTTCTGCAGGTGGGCAGCAAGGACATGGGCACTCTTAATACCATTGGCTCAATTCAAAGGGCCGGAACCACCTCTGCACAGAAGGAACAAACACGAGGCACAAGGCCTGCACGAAGCAGACCTCTTTGCTTGGGAGAATAGGAACCAGGATTTAGACAAAAGCAAATGAAAGCTTAAACTATGCAGAAACTAAAGAAAGGCTGAGCCATGACTTCGCTTGCTCCTGTTTATTTTACCAGCCCGAGTTTGTTATACCTACAGATTTGTAGCATAAATCCATTGACATTATTTAGAAATAAAATGGATGGATGAATTTCTAACATCATTAAAGTCTATGGGAGTTATGTGGAGCTATACTTTCACTCTGTAGGTCTGAATACCTATGCTTTCTTCCTTACCCAAAGATCTGGAGGAGCCATTTTCTTCTATATAAACAAACATAGATATTTTTTGCTCTGTATTGTATAACTGACTGCAATTTCTATACAGCTCTACTCTCATCCGTGTTACCAATCCCTAGTAAATGCAATATGAAGAGTAATTATCTATGACATCTCTCCTATAACTTGAATGTTTCCAAAATGGGCAATTTTTCCATTCTGAGATATTTGACAGCACTGTTGTATATAATCCACAAGTGTTAAGCAAGAATGATATTTATTTTCTGTATCTATAAATGATGGCCATTAAAATAATAGTGCTGTGTGGCATATCTATGAAAAGCTTGTAAAAAAATATAGTCAAGTCTGGCAACAAAGTTAATAATTTGTCAGTAAGGAAACCACTGTTGGGCTTTCTCTACCCAACCCTCCACCTTTCTTAAGCCCTTTTCTTCTGAAGCTTCACATTCATTTTCTTAATGTTTTTAACCTAGTGTCTGTGAAATTTTTATTGCTCCCTAGATAATGACATCTGATCTGAATGTAACCACACACCTCTTTGCTCAGCAACATTTGTCACAAACCATTATAAATTATCATGCTGATAGTGTGCATTGCTGGGAAACCGGAAAAGTTCCATAAATTCAAAGTACTGTATCAGTGACATTCTTGTTTATTATCTAGGTATAAAGTTTTACTAGATTCAAGATGGCTACATTTACACAGTAGGATACTTCAGCAACACGAGACTTGTACAGCTTGCACTAAGTGCTGAAAAGCATTTACCACATGCAACAAATAGTGGAGCATTTTAACTAATATGTGGCCATATGTTTTGTCTCTTCTATTCATTTTAACTGTGTTTCTGACTCCAAGAATGCATGCTTATTATTAGGACTTGCTTGAGAAAAGGCAAAATGGCAAACAAAAACTACTTTTCTCTTAATGTGCAACCATAATTTCTGTTTCTTGGCTTCCTGAAGAGGAGGCATAACACTCATTAGAGTTAAAAGTTTAAAAAAGACTGTGATTTTTTTCATTATATATGTCCTTGATAACAATCTGTGGTTGACATGTTTGTGTACTTCCTGTCGAAACCCAGTAGTTCATAATGCTGGTACAGTAGTTCTGTCTAGAAGATTCTTTATTAGATGAATCTAGCTTGTGTGAACATATTTTTAATTATTTGTGTATCTTTACTCTTCAAAACTGTGAAAGTTGAGTCCTTTGGAATGCCTCCAGAGAAAAAGGAATTTTCACCATGTTTACTTGAAATTTAAAACAACTGAAATGGTTCTGATTGTCAGAAAAACATACATATATGAATTTTATTAGCAGTTGTTTGAGAAATACTTATTCATTAAAGCACAGCATAATAAGTAGGTAAATCAAGGGCATATTCCTAAATTAATTCCAAACCCTAACATACAAAGAGACTAACTGGGAACAGCTTCAGTAACAGCTAATGCTTAAATGCACCGCTTTTGATTCTCCTCAGAGAATCAACCTTTCACCAGTTTTACATTTCAATACATCTAGCCCTCTATATAGAGCAATATTTTTAAAGTTAGGTAAAGCCTCTTGATTTTCTTGTTGCCACTATGAAACAAGAAGGTAACCTTTTCAAAGTCAAAGTGTTTCCCTTCCTGGGCTCAGGGGGTGCCTGTTATTAAAGTTGTTTTCAATGCTAACTAAGGTCCAAGTTGCAATGAACAGCATTATAAAGAGGATTTTGGGAGCTAGGCCAGCAAGCTAATCTGCTCTAGTCTACTCTAATTGTATGGGACATTTTTTGTTCCCAGACATGAATTCCCTTATCTCTCATTTTCTATCTGCATTTCATATTTAAGTGGTTATTAATTTCCAGTGCTAAACCTTTCAATAAACTAGAGTGTAACTTAAATTACACATTTCTGGATTGCAGACTAAGTTTCTAATAAGCTAAGCATATTACAAAAACAAAATGTACTTAGCTGGAAAACAAAAAAATCTTGTGATACATTTATTTCATTAATCGCCTATTGTATTCAATATTCAGTACAAGGAATGTGAATTTTGTAAGTAGATGCTGAAATTTCAGACCACGGAAATTGTTGACAAATTCCTGTTGCTGAAATAATTGTTCTGGTCCTAAGGCTTTGGGGTTTTTTTGCACAAATACAATTCCTCTCAAGTTAAAAAGAGCAATTTTCAATATAAATGAAGTAGTAGCAGAGTAATTTAGCATAGCCTAGAAAATTAGCTTTTCAGCACAGACAAAATAATGGTAAAGTCATCACCATCATACACTGCAAAGACAATGCAAACAACCTTGTTGAGAGACCTCCTTCTACCCACTACCATCTCATTATTGCTTTGGGCTCCATTTCAGAGACAGAAATAATGCAGCGAGGAGAGTGGACAATGAACACTGAGAAGGAAGCAACAGAGGGAGGGAGTCAATCCTTTCCCTGGACCCAGTTCAGCTCAGTCTAGCACTGTTTAGCACAACACTGTGCCACAAAGATTACTTGTTCTTTAAATAATTGTATGCTGTACACCATTTTACTGCTGCCAAGGACCATGTTGGTTTTACCGAGTTGGAAAAACACGCACTCTAGCAAGGGAGAAAAAGGATTTGACACTGAAATATGCTTGATTTAATCTCCTAATTTCTCTCTAAGAGCCAAGGAGTGACAAATATTTTAAAGCATTAGCAGTGTTCCACAGAATGAAAGCAAAACCTGTATCAAGAAGACACAAAGAACTGAACCATTGCCTGAGTACAAGACATTAAAAATTAAAGAACAGGAAGTCAGCGTGTGAACATATGGTGTGAATACGAGCTGCAGCTCCAACACCACAGTAAAAACTCATTTTCGCAAAGTTTAGTTTTATGAGCACAGGGTTTTCCTGAATTATCACTCAACTATGGCACTGAAATGCTGATCTATAAGTGATTATAAAATACCACAAAAAAGCAACAAAGCACCACAATGCATCATTAAAAACTTCATTTTAAGAGAAAACAATAATTGTGATCTAAGTAATCAATTTATTAAATCATTGGACAAAGACATGCATAGTAAAAAATTAAGTGCTTGAATACAGTTGCTCTCTTTCCATAAGTCCAACACTCTCATCTCATGGTCTATCACAACCACTCCTGATAAACTGAGCATCATTTTATGGGACCAAATCCTGTATACTCCCATGAAATACCAAACGCCACTGGCTATTGAGTTTAATCTTTCTGACATGCAGAGAAAATCTTGACTGGTAGCATTAATGAACACCAACTCTCTTGCAGTTATCAGTAGGGGATTAAAAATTATGATACACAAAAAATATTTAAATAACTATGATACTCCAGAAATATTTAAATAATGAATAACTAAAATATTTTTTTCGTGCAACAAACAGGCTGAATTCAGAGGGCATGTTGGAGAGGGGAATGATCTGACCATATGTTGCCTTGTGCAAGCTGTGAGATTTACTGATTTGGGGAAAAGTGGAGAACAGCTTCTGGGACGTTCCGATTCTCCTTCTCACTTTTGAAACTGGTGGTCAAAGGGAATGTGAGGACAGGGGACAAAGGGAGCCTCAGTTCCCTCCTTCCTCCTCCCAGGGCACTACAGGAGAGCAGGAGTAGGGGAAAGAAAAGCTACTGGCTATAAATCAGCAGCAAAGGGAGAAAGAAGAAATATGACTATCAGTTCTCCAGTCCACCGCCCCTTGAAGGGTGAGGTGAATGCCAGACTAACTCTGCGTTAAGAAGATTTGGCAATTTATAAATGGCCTGTCTCTTCCATGGGCTGTTTGTAGTCGTGGGGACACAAAAGGAAAAGGAACTCCTTATTCAAACTCAAACTCCAACAAGAGACTTACAAAAGCAAGCGGCCCAACAAACGTGGCCTCACCACAACCGCGCATCACCACTGCCACCGGCTTGCAGCGCATCGGGCGGGCGCAGCCCAGACGCAGCTTTCAGACCTCAGAGAGCCGCAAAGACATTTTTAGGGGACACACACACACACACACACAGAGACAGACACACAGGCACACACAGACACCCCGCCCCTCCCCCGCCCGGCCCGGCCCGGCGCTGCCCGCGGCGCTGCCCGCGGTGGCCGGCAGGTGTCGCCGTGGCGCTCCGCAGAGCGGGCGCGCTCACTCACTTGCAGTCGCGGTCCTCCAGGTCGAAGTGCGGGTTGAAGTTGATCATGATGCGCTGGTAGGGCTCCGGCGCCTGGATCAGCCACTCGCACTTCTGGCTGGGGTGGTAGGACTGCGGGTAGCCAGGAGACGTCAGGTACCCGGGGCTTAAAATTTTGATCGTGTCGCCACACTTGTCTGCGGGGGAAGCAAACACATGGGTTGGTCTCATTGTCCCCGGCAAGCATCCGAGCAGCATCGGACCCGGCAGATTGCCGTGGGAATGCTGTGGGGCTGCAGTCTTCTCCAGGGTAACTTAGCATCCTTCTGCTTTTCAAGGCATCTGTGCTACTCTCTACAGGAGGGAAAAGGACATGCTCCCTGTCCCCCATTCCTTAAATCCGGTGGCTGGACAGGCAGCAGGTAGCAGAAGGCACCCCATTTCTAAACAGTATCCTTTTAAAAAGCCAGCCCCTCCGTGCCCCTTACAGTGTTAAGACCTTGCACCCTCATAACAGTGTTAATGTTGGCTAAGAAGTGTTCCTGGGACACAATTAACTCCAAAAAACTATACTCTTCTTAAGTACGAAGTTTTAAGAAAAGCTGGGAGGAGATGTTAAGGGATGCCATTTGACCCCCTGCCCAGCTATGGGATAAGTCTGGTCTGTGTCACTGACCACTGGGATTGTATTGGTGGATCCAAACTCATTCACAGGAGACTCTGCCTTTGTTTTATCAGTCCATAAATCTAGGCAGGTTGAAACTATCTGTGCTCTTCAAATCCAGGGTAGAAGAGAACAAAGTAGCTCTAGTGAAGCAGAAATCATCTGCTATTTACTCTTTCAAGGAAGTTTGTTCACGCTTGGAGACTGCATCAAAGTAATGGAGCAGAACAACCTCTCTTCCTCTCCCCTTCATTCCTTCCTCCCCTGAACAACAACAAAGATTTATTTCTAATAGCAAAACAGTTGCAAAAGTTTCTAGAATCATAAAGGGTGACTGTGAAAGGTGGTATGCTGCATCTTGCTCCTTTGATCAGCATTATCAGGGATGCATTTTAAGGTTTATAGGAAAAAAAAAAGGGACAAAAAAATCCAACCCACACAGTCACTCACTTCACTGTCCAGTCCAGGTTTGTGTTATCACTTTTTTTACTACTGTGGATTTCTTTCTGTGGACCTCCAGGTAGGAAAAACTTTCTCCAAGTGTTGGATGTTTAATTTTGAGCAATAAAACATGCCAATAAACCATGGACAGGAAAAATGTGCCCACTAAAGTGAGACTATATATCACTACATCTCAATAATGGTATATACAGGCTGCAGTGCTCTATCTAATACATTCCCTGTGAAAGCAAAATGGCAATCCTTGCTCTCAGCATGAATTTATAAATATACAGGATTTTATTGAAGGAAAAACAGGTCAAATGGAAACAAATGAGGAAGCACACATCAAAAATGCATAAAGCAACACTCTTTATAGAAATTATTTGCCATAAATTAGGAGGGAAGGGGTTGATAGGTACTCAGATGTATGGTCAAACCCCCCAGATACCAAGCACATTGCTGGGAAAGGCTTTCTTATTATATTTCCGCTGTGCCTTTGCAAAACAGGTTGTTTTCCTCTGACCAGAACAAAAGGCATTGCTGCTCAAAGCTCAAAAGCTGTCACTGGTGATCTTGCTAATCCGCTGTCTGGGGCTCTCAGGGAATCTTGCCTTTTCCTCCCTGTGTAAGCATACTCGGAAAGTGATCTTGTCTCATTAAGCCCACTCCAGCCCTGCAAATAACATGGCAGAGTCTGGCATCTGTTAAATGCCTGAAATAAAGCAGTGCTGCTTCTAGTCACTTGACAGAGTCACTTCAGAGGATGCTGAGGTGGACTCACTACCACCAGCGCTCCTTAATCTGCGACTTCTGGGAAAGTGACAGTGTATTAAGATAATGCGGTCTGCTAGACTCCTTGGCTCTGTGCAATCTCTCTCACACTTGATTAGGAAGAGCAGTTTCTAATGACTTTGGACCATTAGTTCCAAATAAGGTTAATGAATTAATTTAGTGGATGCTAATACTGCATGTAGGTGAAGGTGGCATTAGTAGGTCTGGTAGGTTATAAAGGAGGTTAATGGCCTTGGTGACTCCAGCAGGACCACCACATTAACCACTCGTGGTGGAGGCTTCTGCCCAGCAACTCACTCTCCTCCCCCTCTTTTAACAGGGAGAAATGATCAACAAGAACACGGGGGTGGCCCCCTCCAGTCCCTCAGAGGTAGAGGGTGGCAGTATGGGTCGATGTGGGAGGCAGCTGCCCACACCCCGAGCTGGGCAGGGGGATGAGCCAAGTGCACCTCTCGGAGCATTCCCACACCAGGCTTGGTGCACCCCTCTAGCACCTTTGCTCCTCTGCCACAGCACTGGAGGAGGAAGCTCATCCTGTTTAAACTAAGCAGCCTCCTCAAAACATACTGGGAAAGAGATTAACTTCCATCATAAAACATGCGATTTTAATACTCCTGCTTGACACTCCACTTGTGGTCCCTTATTAAAACAATATACCAGTGTAAGTGGAGGGTGCTCTCTTCTTTTAATTACTTTGATTGAAAACCCAGTCAGGCAAAAGTAAATATTTGATAATTAGTTAATAATAATTGCTCAGGATTTGTCAGGAAAGGAAGACTCACATGAGCTGTTTCATGTGCAAGAGCTAAACGTTAAGCAGTCCCACAATTAGACCATCTTTAAAAGTGCATCATGCAGTGAAACATTCACAGTGCCCTGGCATTGTTTGGGGAAGGAGGAGCACGCTGCTTTTAATTAGTTGTGTTTTCAAGCGCTGCCTGACAGTAAACTACCCACACCACTAATTCCTTATGGGATTTCTCCTCTTGGAAGGGAGTCTCGAACCTCCACAGAGAAGCTCAGCTCCCCTCTTGGCACAGTGTAAGTTGCACGTAAACTGCAGACTTGGGAAAAGGGTACTCTAGAGAGTTCTCTCTGTGAAGACTATTCGCGGGTACACACACAGCTAGTAGGAGGCACGATCTAAAATTTACGCTTTGGAAAACAGAAAGGGCGGGTGGGGAAGAGAGCCTTCCCTTTAAAGTGTTCATTATCTTTCAGATATCGAAGGAGAGACGTTTAATTGCCTATGGGACGGGACATTATTAAGATAATTGGCTGTCCTGATCTAGTGAGAATGAGCAGCCTGCTTTATACAATAACCCGAAAGAGCAGAATATAAACTCGGAAGGCAATGTCAGGGCGGGCGATCCTCAGGCGAGAGCTGCGCCGCATCCCTCCTCCGGCAGAAAGTTCCCCCCAGACGGGTTTGTGTCGCTGGCGATCCCACGGCCTGCCGGGCCCCACCGCCCGCCCCCCCGGAGCCCGGCCCCGCAGCTGCCCACGTTGAGACCCGACGTCCCCGGTGACACTCACCGCTCCGCAGAGCCCTGGCGAGGGTGAAGGTGAGGGCTGCACAGTGCAGGAGAAGTCCCCAATCCATTTTCCCTTCCGACAGCAGGGAAAGGAGGAAAAAAATAAAAATGCCCTCCACGCACAACTCTTCCTTAAATTCTCCAGCCGGAATGAGGAGCACAAAGCACGGTCCGCAGGGGCAGTCTCGGGGGCAGAAGGAAGCTGGCTTCTCTCTGTGCCTCAAGCCGCCCGCATCCTGTCATTTAGCTCCGGCTCCCTCTCTCTTTCCCCACACTTGTTCCTTCTCCAGGCGCTGCTGCCCCTGCCATTCCCAGCGAGACTAGAAAGCCAAATGAAAACGAGGGGGAAAAAAATAACAAAAACAAAACCCAACAAACACACAAACAAGACAGACAAAAAATACTGGCGGCTGCCGGCACTTCGGGAGCGCTCTGCTGGGCGAGGGTGCTCTGCGGAGGGGAGATAAGGAAGGGAAAGCGGCCGTGAGCGGGGACCAGCCGGGCGCCGGAGTTTGGCAAACTGCGTCCCCCCTGCCTGCCCCGCTCTCCAGCGGCCGCGGCTCCCGCGGGGCCGGAGCCCTGGAGCGGCGGGGCGGCGGTGCCCGGCGGTGCCCTGCACTCACCT
>VXBB01011777.1:945589-1045806 GCA_013399915.1 Illadopsis cleaveri | reverse complement strand
CCTGTCAAAGTACCCCCAGGTGTCAGGCTCACCTGGCCACTGTATATCTGCGTCTCGGGGGGAGGCCTCCCTGTATCCCCTCCCTTCTGACCCTCTTCCCACCTCCCTTCTCACCCACTCTTGCTGTCATTCCCGTCTCTCTCAGCTCCTGCTGCAGCTTTTCCCCCCTCTGTCTGTCTCTCATGAAGCCTCTTGAGGGGCTGAGGAGCTGCTGGGGTCCCCCAGGCCCAGCTCTGCTCCCGAAGGAGGCTGTGCAGCATGAAATCCCCACTGGGGAGTGTGTGTCTCCTCCTGAGCATTCTCCTCACCACCCACCACTGGCACCAGAGGACTGGAACAAGGCGGGGACATACCGGGCTGTGAATCCTGCTGCTTTGGCTGCATGGTCTGGTGCTCACCAGCTATGGGCCCTGTCTCTTCCTTGCCCTATTGCCCTGCCTTACAGGCTGTCCTTGCACCTGGGGAGTGATCATCTTGCTGAATCCGACAGCTTCTTTTATGTGGAGTTCTTTGCACACCCTCTATGTGAAGGCAATCCAGTCACCGGGGTAGGGGTTACAGGAAGAGCTCCAAGGCTGAAAGCTGAAACACAGTGTTAAATGGTCCCCAAAGATGGGTCTGTGCTAGGAAAATGACCTGCAGCCAGTGGTGGATGTCAGCCACTCTCATCTCCCAGGGCAGTTCGAAAACAATTTGTTACCGGTGCACAGTCAGGGCAAATTCTGTTAATGCTTCATCGGGAAAAAGCCCTGGTAGAAGACCCACCCCATAAGGAGTTTTTCTGAAGGATGCAGTGGGAAAAGAGCTGGGCTTTACTCAGGACAGGGTCATCCTCCAAATGTAGCCATGGCAATAAACCCGTGTTCCACTCTGAAGATATAGCCATGTTTGAAATAGTTTTCAAACATAGTTGTCAGTCTGCAACCACACAGATTAACTACAAATGTGTTACATCTGTGTACAGAAACCATATACAAATCCAGTCTCCTCCATCCCTTTGTCTCTAGCCCTGAGTCTGAGATTTCTACTCTCACTCTCCCTTGCTGCCCTTTTGAAGCCCTGAATTTAAGGTCAGCTGAAGTCTGGAGATTAAGTCTGTAGGAAATCTGTCTGCTGGCTTCATACTGCACACTCTCTCACCACTACTTTCTGAGTTTTTTCAAGACATTCCCTTTCTGTCCCGTGATTACAATTCTCTAATATTGTGCACTAAAATGCAGTTTGACCCTGTTACATTCTCTGTACACTTAATTCTTTCCTTTGTCAGCTTCTGCTTCTGCCCCTGCCCGTGCCCCAGCTCCTCCTGCCCATGCCTGTGTCTGTAGGCAGGCTAGAAACCAGGCAGGCTGGAACTAGTCAGATTGAGTTATTGGGTTCAGTCTCATTTCTCCGTCTTTAGGCAGTCTCTGGATCATAATTTGCAATAGTTATGCATTTTCCTGATTGATTGGGATGTATATTTTATGGGTAGCACATTAAGCACCCCCCCCCCCCCCTTTTTTTTTTCTTTTAGAGACATTCCCAGAACACGGGGGAAGGGGAAAGTTAACAGTGCTTTCTGATAATTAAAACTCATTCTGCTGGACAGTCCTTGAGATAAATGGGTTCTGACCTGATCATGGTTTGACTGTTTGAGCAACAGTACAGCTTTTAAAATAAAGTAAAACTATTTATGAAAACAGAAATTACCTGCTGATGGTTGCTTACTAAGGCTTTGCAGAAATATATACATACATATTTGTTTTAAAGCCTGTTTCAGAAACCAAGATTAATTCTCTAAGTGGCAGATACCCAGAAAGCATGTACATCAAAAAATACACTTAGTGCATGACAGTGATGACCCTCTTGCTTTAGGATTAACATTGCCTGTCAGGTGATTTCTAGGAATCTGCAGAAAGGAAATAATCATTGCCAGCTGTACACTGTGAAGATGCTCCAAACCAACCAACCAACCAACCAACTAGCCATTGTGTTTCATCCCTTTTTTCCCTATCTGATTAATAAGTTGCTTTTTGCAGATGGAGACATAGGTTTTTAGTAGCTAGTGTATTTTAAAGAAATTCCTTTCTCTGGAAGCAAACACTTAAATGCAGACAGAATATGTACATTAGGGAAGATGGTACAATGCGATAAATTGTAAGATAATAATGAAAGTTGCTTTTATCACCTGAGCCTAGACTGTAATCACTAATCTGTACACCAAGGTTTATTTCAACATGTTTATGTCTCAAATATCGGTGCTTTCTCACAGGGACAGAGAGACGTGCAACAGGCTGCAAAAACAGCTGAACAGGAGTGGCCTCTGTTGGGGCTAACATGGCCGTGGAAGAGGATTTCTGCCCTTCCTCGGAACTGTGTGGGTATTTTGGATTCCACAATGGGACTTTATTTATTTATTTATTTTTCATGTTGAAGTCTCAAGGCCTAGGAAATATACCAGAGTCTGGTACATTAACGTCCCTTCCTATAATAACGCGAATGACACTAGTCTAATTTTTCCACCCATGTTTTTCTCTTTAGTTCATGGATAAAAGCACAGTTTTCTTCTATGTATGAATTGCCCTGGAATGATGAGTGAAGACATTCTATCCCTTGGTTTACATGTATTTACCTGAAAATGTTTAATCTTTAATAATCTTGAATATAAACTGGCATTAAATGAAACATTCAGAAGTCTCTTTTCATAATCCACTTCTCACATTTTAGTCACGGAATTTTAGGTCCTCATCCTGCAACTGCTTACACATTTGTTCAGCTCTCCATTTTCACATCAGTAATGGGATTTTATGGCAAGGATGAGTTAGTGTTACAAAGACTGAATCTGAATCCAATGTATGCAAAAGTTAATGGAGTGGCTAGCTTTGGGGTTTGGGTTCAGGCCCATCTTTGCTTCATAATTTGACTTGATGTTTAAAATGCTTTTTTGAAGATTGTCTGCACTTCTGTTATAAACCTGTTTCTCAAGAAGTTTGTAATTCAGCCATAAAAAAATATTTGCCTTGGGCTAAATCGTGTAATATAAAACTTAAAATTCCAAAGGAAAAAACCATTTTTCCCATTTTAACAATAGCAGAACAGAGCAACTTTGATGTTTATTCCTTTATGTACTCACATAGCACACTTAATTAAAAACTAAGTTTGGCAAATGATTAATCAATGGCTGAAGACACCTTCATTTGGTATTATTTTGAAAAAGAAACAAAACAAATTAAACTCATCCATAATATTAAAAGCCTGAAAATGGAGACTTCCTACGAGTATTTAGTGCAGATTATAAATATATTTGCTTTATGACTAGTGTCTACTAATATCTTCATATACAGTCTGGTGCTTGTTAATATCCTTTTATCTAATGTTTTCCTTTTTCTTTTTTTTTTTTTTTTCCTCTTATCTTCCCCAATAATCTCTCCAAAACTAGGCTTCTGTGTCATGTCCTCTTCTGTTGTTTTGGCCATATGAATCACTACTTGGCTTCCTGTTGCTTACTGTACTGAACCAAAGCTATTTACCCTTATCTTTAAGATCAGACATACATTTTACCTTGTCTATATCTCTCCTCTCTCAACCCTTTTATCTCCTACATCTTTTATCCTCCTACTCAGTCTCTCACACCCAATGCTTTTTTAGCCTGTCCTCTCACGTTACACCTCTTTTCCACACAGTCACATACATCTAAATGATCCTTCTTCTTCCACTGCACATCTTACCCTTCTCCAAAGAACCACTACAAATACATTTATTTTCATAAACTGTGCCATCTGACTTATACATTATTTTAATTTACATATGGCCATGTGTTGCAATATACACTCATATACCAGACTCCATTGGTTAGAGATCAGATTCATTTGCTTTTACATCATCTCCACACTGACTACATTGTTAGGGTCAGATTCATTTTACAAATATCTTACCAAACTCTCTGGAATCACAACTGTGCCATGACATAAATGCCTTATCAATGTCCATCATCCTGTCTAAACACATTCCACTCTAAAAAATTAGCACAGCCCCAGGCTTTATTAGCTGATTATCTGATCATCAGAAGTCCAATGTTTTCATTTGTGTCAAAGGCAAATTATCTCACATATACTCCCATTTTCAATTTGACAACAAGCTCATCAGGTCTCTCCACAGCCTAATTCCTCTATTGCTTGCATTGCTCTAGCTGCCAAAATCTAAACATGGTCACCATGTTGCTCCAATTTGTCCCACTTCTCTTTTTTTCATTTTCTTTTTTTTTTTCTTTCTTCAGTAATATTTGTATATTCTCAGAGTAATCTGCTTTTATCTGAAATAGGAAGTTGACAACATATACAACATATGATTTACAGTAGTGTTTTTAATAATAATGCCTGATCAACTCAAGGGGTTCTGGAGTAGCTGTTTCTGTGATTAAGGAAGTAATACATAGCAAATTCACCATATGGACTAAATATCTGACTATATTTCCACTGGTGGCAATGACAAAATCCCACTGACTTCAAAGGAGAAAAGCAGGCCCTGTATGATGATAATGGACCCTTAGATTATAAACTTGTTTTTATCAGCTTCAGTTGTTTCCATTTGCTTGCATAATGGGTATATCAGTGTCTGTGTTTACACTAAGATAACTGCTGCAAAAAAACAAAAATAGCAGTTCTTTCAAAGTAAGGTTTTGCTAGACTGAAGGTCTATAATCATTAAGTAGGTAAAAAACAATGTTAGATGTACCTTTGTATTTCTTGTCTTGCTCTATTTTTGGCTGGAAAATTAGTGTTCTGCTCGTATCATCTATTCATCCGTAAAGGTCCGTGTGATTATATCATATTATTGGAATTATGTGCACTACTTTATATGTGCTACATCTGATAGAATAATACTAGGAAGGGTGCAATGTTATTAGGGAAATGGAAGCTGTCACAGCAACACTGCATGGTCATGCACCCCCTTTAGCTACAGTGCAGCAATCACAGTAAACAAGCAGTAGAACTGCATTCATTACAGATCAGATTCCCTTTCTCTGCCCTCTCTCATCTTCTTCAAGAGATGAACTTTATCATAATTTTCTTTGTCACTTATTACAGCTGATGTTAAATGGCTTTTCAGCTAAATGCTTGTTTGGGTTATTTATTAACTAGGGAACATTTACATTGGCATACTTTGATGTTAAACACGCAATGGAGAACCCATTTGAAAGCTATAGTGGATTAACTAGAAATTCAGGGAATCATATACAGAGGGATTAACTCTTAGGCAGTGGATTACCTCCAGTCAGTTAACTTCATTGGCGGAGATGGAAGCAATCCCTAGCACACAGATCTTTATTCAGGTGATTACATATAATGATAGGAGTATTATCCAAACAAATAGAATATAATAAGTTTATATGTCTGCTGCTCTTGTTCTTGCAGGGCAAGAATTTGGACTGAGATCTGGAAGGAGCTCTTAGGCTCTACATGGGAAAATTTTGTTTCATATCAGTGCTTCAAAGTGTAAAGCAAGACATGTGCTGGTCTGATCTACTAGGTTCATTTCCAGAATGTTGGTTTCTTTCAGTATTTTCTCCTTGTTGCTATGTTTGTAGGAATATTTCTCTTAAATGTCATGTTCCATGAATTTTCTTTGAAAAAAACCCCACTACTCTGTGGAATTTTGTTTTGTTACTTTATCAGGAAGACACAATCAAAACAGAAAGCCATTTTTGGTATGGAATACATATGGAAATTTTTTCAAAACTGAATTTACAGGGGACAGTAGAGAGATGTTAGAGAAACCCAATGGGAGTGGTAGAAAATTGGATTGACAAACTCCCTGGTATAGAATTAGAAAAAGAAATTAAAAGAGTCTGAACAAGAAATGGGAAATTATATTTTAAAAGGCCGCACATTTATTGGAAATTTTTTGTGTTTGTATTTTTTTTAAGCCCCACTTTTCTTAAAAAATTGTTTTGTTTGTCTTTTTTTCTCTATCCTGTCTTTTCTACTTTATTTTTAACTGTGTTTAGAACACTTCATTGCCAATAAAGTCAACTGAAGAACTCCCGTTTTGAGCTTTACCTGGCTTGCTGGCAAAAAGAAGTTTGTAAAAGAAGCATCAAAACAACAACCAAAGAAAGCAGTTTTCAACATCCTCACAATCTTCTCAATCTTATTTCATGAAAAGGGTAACAGAACCATCGTATTAGGGTTTTTTTCATCTTCCAGGTATAGTTTAACATTTCTCACAGACCTTTCTGGAATCTCTTTTTCATTGTGGGTTCATGACTTTATATAATTCAGAGAGGTTGTCATGAGGAGAAACACAGTTGTTCAGGTTGTCATAACAGCTAAAACTTTCTTTTCTGTGAAATTGTCACCAGGCCTTTGGCTTCTTGTAACCAAATCACCAGAAACATTATTAGTTTAATGAAGATGCTCTCCAACAGGCTGTTTCCAAATCTGTAAGTTATCCGTCCAACAAGTATGTCACTGCTGTGTGCAGTATTTTATTCACAAAGGCCATCTGGACAGACTTGACAAAGGATTCATATCATTTGCCAGAGAACATCTTGTTTGCTGTGAAAAAAATTAAATTCAATGTTATTCTAAATCTATCCAGAGACATTGCTTTTTTTGTTCTCAACTGCTCTGTTGGCTTTACAGTGTTGAAGTTTCTTTGTCATCATTGCAGAATTTATAATCATGACATATTCTTTTTTTCATCTCTATAGTTAAAGTCTTACACACACCTTTGTTCTTTAAGATTATTTCAGACTCTGATTAGTAACAGTCCTTGACTTATTCTAGTGAGATTTGTGTTTGGATGCAAACTCCCTGACATTTATATGTTATGTTGTTTTTGAGATTTCCTTCATGGCATGTTCATCATGCCATAGCGTATCATAAAACCTTCAATTATTTTCTTCTCCTTTGGGGCAAATTCTTCCATCACAAAGATCTTAATGAGTAATAAACAGACAAAAACCAGGTACCACATATAGACAAGAAAAAGGTCAAAGCCCACTTAAACAGCTTGCCAATTGCATGTAGTGAATCCAAAAGGTGCTTGGGTTTTATTGACTGGAATGAAGATGATTTCAGCTAGGCAGAAAATAACATGCTGTGACCAATGGCCAAGAACCCCACTTCAAATTAATCCTGTAAGATACTAAGCAATCTTATAAAAGAATGAGTAACCTGAGCTGCCATACAACACCAAATAGGAGCTGATGTTTTTTCTGCTCCTTAGTAAAACACTGAGCACGTTTGCTGGAGAGCTCTGCATCCTTCATGCAGAAAGTTCACATGTTAATATAAATTCAAATGTTCTTTCACCCAATTACCCATAATTAGAAAAGGGCTTCCAGACCTTTGTGATACAGTATCTGGATGAAACATGAAAAAATTAATAAAATTGATTTTTTGACATGTGCAGTATCACTCCCTGAATCTAATTGAAATAACATTTTTGAGAACAACCAGAACTTACTTGATTTGTTGAAAGGGCTTCTTTTTTATTTGCTGTCTTGATTTTTGTCCTACAAGATAATTTTGTGGCATACATATATGATCCTGTTGCAATCAGTAAATAAATAACACAATTTGCATTCATTCATATATTCAGAATCTCTCCAAGTCCCCATTGAAGTAAAGTACAGACACACTATTTTGAAGATTTTAAGGTGAATTGAAATTTAGAACCAAAGTGTATAAATGGTTCTTAATTATGTAAATGTGGTACCTGAAGAAAAAAAAAATAAGTTTGCGACGAGACAATGGTAATAAACAATTTCTGCCTTTAAATGTAACCTTTTTTAATAGCTAAAGAAGACCATAGGCATGGTGGGGCTCATTTTTCCAAAGGCCCACACTTATGCTGAAGAAATGAAAAGATTTTCTCCATTGGCTGCTTAAAAAAAAAAGTAGCTTAAAAGTTGAGCATCCCTAGACACAGTGACAAGACTGCATGTAGATGCTAAAACCAGCAGAAAGACAGCAACAGGTCTTTAGAGAGGCCGGGGATATTTGAGTATAATATCTCCCTTGGTGAAGGGGAACACTGGGCAGTGAAACTCATTTTATGGTCTGTGGCTGCATCCTGGTCCACGCTGCAGCTCTGCCAAGACACACTCAGGGTCTTTAGCCAAGACATTAACCTATTGACCCACTGCCTCAGGATGAGAATGCTGCCTGCCAGCCATAGTCGGCTCTCACTGAAGAGTAAGGTATTACAATCATTGAAAAGATACAATTCCTTGGCAACTAATCAGAAGATTTACCTAAGAAACACTCACTGAACTAAGTCAATGTTCCTGAGACTCTGCTACTTGCTTATGCCCCATGGAAAATTGTCTTCATCAAACTCAAATTCATATCTATTAATACAGATTGGGTTAATTTTCTTCAGTTGCTAACCTATTTTCCAGTCCAAAGAAAAGTTTCTTTGACTAAAGGATAAATCAAGGATAGAGTGTTGCTCTGTAACTTGCAGTCATTCAAATCCCTACTATATCAACTTGAAATAGCTTCATATTTCAGTGAAGTAAGCAGGCCATAGTTAAACTGATATACTGATGAGGGTGTGGTGTGGACCTGAGCACTACTGATAGTTGTCATCATGATTTCAGTGTGGTTTAATTCACTGCGAGCTAAGGCTTGCAGGCAGTGCCTAGGGGACTCAGCATGGGTCAGTAACCATTCCCCAAAGGAAGTCTGGGTGAAGCCACCCTGCATAAATGAGACTGAGTTAGTTGCCATCAGGCCAGGGCACAATCTCTAATCCATTTGGTCAACAAATATAGACACAGCTTTAGTAGCTGCACAGACAATTACTACATCTCTGCAAAAGCTGATGCTGTCCAGCAAATAGAAAACTATCAGTGTGACAGTTAACCAAAATGAAGGGCTGCTTTTGATGAACATATTTTTGATATGGAGAGGAAGCAATCAAAGTGAAGGGTGACTCTACATACTACCACTTGTTGCTCAGCTTCCCACTGTGGACAACAGTCCCTCAGGATCAGGCCCTGAAGATCCTCCAGGCAGGGTTTCTGGGAGGGTGTTGAGCATGAGGACATGCAAAGAATTCATCATCCCTCCCCTTCCCAAGTTTTTATTATTAGTCTACTAGGTGATAGCTCAGATTTCTGTGTAAAAAACAGGGTGCACAAGGCTTCAGCTGCTCTGGCTGACAGGTCCAGGAAGGGTTTCAGTATTCCACAGTGTGAGATCTTGCTCTTTGGCAATAGGGAGTGGGTACTGTGTCTGCTACTTCAAATGCCCTGGAAAGAAGGTGTCTTTCAGAGTGACAGAGGGGCACCAACCCATATTGCTGTACAGATCTGTTCCCCACCACATCCAGGAGCGGATTTCACATTTTCTACAAGAGGGGCCTACATATGTTTCCACCACCCTATAGAAGGCCATCTGTGTGATGGTGAGTTCTGAGAAAACACTGAAGTCAGTGGTAAATGGCCCTTCTCATGCCATACCTCCTGGCTTCCTCTTCCAGGTCTTGAGCCTGTCCAGCACAGTGCCTATCTTGTGCCCGTTTGCTGGATGACTTGCAGATATTCCTTATGCTTTGTGTAAGGTCCACCTACATCCTTCTAAGCTCTCCTGGGCCAACTGTGAATGAGTTAAACACTGAAGTGTGAATAGGTATCAGGAAACTGTGCAAGGGGAAAGCAAGGAATGACTTTTAGATATTGCTGTTGGGATACTCTTGGGCTAACAACTGGTTTTTTTGTACTTGTGTGGTGCTACTGGTATGGCCTGTATGTATATTGTATGTATGTATGTATATTGTATGGTGCAATACCCTGATGATTCTTTCAGGGCATCTGGCTGGCTCTCCCCTCCTGGGCTTTCCTTTTGCATGTTGAAAGGAGGGTTGTTGTCTCTGTGAGGCCAGGCAGGCTCCACAGTGTTCCTCAGACATCTGTTGACATGGTGTTAACAGCACTTGTCGTCAGGCCTGGGTCCACAGGCCAGGCTGCTAATGAGGAAACCGCCTTACAGCCTCAAGAGTGGGATTTTAATAAGTGTGATGTGGAGAGGATACACATGCCCTGGAGTGTTGTGTGAATATTTTGGGTTGCATGTGAGAGTACGAGGTCTTCTGGGTTAATGTTGGAGGATGGTGACAGATGGAGACAGCTAAACACAGTATGGCCTCATCCATGCTGCTCCTTGGTGGAAGCTAACCTCAGCATGAACCTAAGCTTCATGTTGAAGAGATGTAAGGGGAATAGTCCAAACCACTATGAAAGAGAATGCAGAACAGACATCAAGGGCTGAATGCTCAAGCTTGCACCCTCAGCCTCTTTGATTTCACAGATATGGATATGCACTGTCTGTCCTCCTTGGAACTTCTGCCTTGCCTTGGTAGGAAACATAATTCTATTGATTAAATAAATTACAGTATTATTTCTACCAGGCTAGACACACAATCTTAAAACAATTTAATTTAAAAAGTCTTACTATGTTGCCTATGATCCACCTCTGTGTACTGACACAAGAGGGTGTCTGAATTTCAAAGCTGGCGTTGTTTGACTCACATCCTGGTGAACCACATTCACTATCGCTGCTGTATACCGTGTTCTGATTGCTGTTTTGCAAAGACATTAATGAGTTTCCCAGATCAAAGCCGGCTCTTTCTCAGCATAGTTTAACATATATAAACAAAATCTGTTGCAGTAACTGTGAAATAATTTGCATTCATAATTATAGTGGTTTTTCTCATAAATTGCAAGCATGTCCAAGAAAACATATAAAAATAGAAATACATTACTTATGCTTTATTGTTCAAAATGGGCTTCTGTTTTATCAAGCTGCAATGATAAAAAAATACTTTACTCAAAACAAGAAACCTGGAATATCATACTGTGGCAAGGTGGTGACAGATCAAAATCAAGAATAGTGCAGTTATCTCTTAAAAAGGAGCTAGGACCTTTGAAATCACTATCACTGTAGCATTAAAAGCCCCCAAATAAAAACAACACCATGCCATGTAGACATGAGATGACATTATTCTAACTGAGGGCCTCAACTGAACCAAAACATTTGAATTTTTTATAAGGTTTTACATTTTTGATGAAAATATCTTAGTAAAGAACTGTTAGTAGATTCAAAAATATGTCTGTCAGATATTCAGGTCTGCAGTGTTGTGAAAGCTCTTGGAAGTGATGGTGAATGTGCAGTTGATCAAAAGTCTCAGCCGATTTAAAATGCTCTGTAAAATCCAATTAAGCAAAGCAGAGACTAAGGAATCGAAATGTCTACTTTTCCATCCAAGCACCTGCATATCTTTAGGAATTTAAATTATTACTGGCATATGTAGTCTATATAGGAAGTAATGAAATATTTTCCCTTCCAATTATTATAAATTACATCTAAATCCGATTTACTCAGAGTATTTGAGACAGAGACGTTGTATTCAGATAACAATGTCTGAACTGGTCAGCTGGAGTAGTGGAGGAAGGAATTAGATTCTTGGGTCTATTATCATAAAAAATAGATTCTGCCACTGTTACTCTCATAAAGTCATAGCTGAGTCCTGAGTATCTTACACCATTTTGGCAGTTTCACTGCTGATGGAGAATAGCATTATCTGACGTGGATACAGATAACAATATTTGTGTAATAGAAAATGTTTCAGTATTCTGCATTAGATACATTCTAGTAAAACTTCTGATGGGGTATTCTGCTTAAGCTGTCCCCTGTAATGGATGATTTGGCTGCAATAAGAAGTGACAGGCTTTTCCTATCTTAAGACTAAACAAAAAGGCCTTCTGGAATTTGAGAGGAGTTTTTTAATGTCCTAAGAATTTCTTTCTGTAGGTCCTGGTTTTAGCAAGAATTAGAAAAAAATAAGTGTTGAAATGCAATAAATAAGGCTACTCTCTTGAGCTTTCCAAACCACTTTGCTGACCCAAGAGGCAGGTCAGAAAAATATTGAATCCTGAGAGTGCTTATCTGAACCACACATTTTGAGGGGCAATGGGTCACGGATGGAATCTCTAAAATAAGAATCCAAAGTTCAATCTCTTGGTGTTAGTTTAGTACAATTTCATGAGGAGTCCATAACTCCGCTGAAGTATTAATGATGTTGTTAAAAAGCTTATGAATACAGAGGCAATTACTGTTGGATTCTCAAACCAGTCCATTGTGATAAGTGTGGTGATAATCGAAAGCTAGGGAAAAGTGAAGGGTCATTTACTGTGCCAAGCTCAACACATTTGGGCTCTGTTGGAGTAGTTGGGGAAGCCAATTTTGAAGCTGAGAGCTGTTTGTTTTAAAAGCCTTGCTACTGCCTCCTATTTGTTTAAATCTAGAGCTCTAACATTATACTGTCAGAAATTGCTTTGAGACTTCACTTGGCAGGAGATGTTTTTTCTAGAAGACAGGACCCAGGTCATTTAACACTAATTCAGTGTAGGAGCCAGTTTCAATAGGGAGGGAACCATTCCTTTGAAGGGGAGGAAAACAGAACTTTTGCCAGAGAAGCTATCTAGTATGTGCTCAGTGGTTCCTGTTGCCAGCCAGGCAAGCAGCTGCTTTCAGCACGCACTATTGTTTCCAGTTGGTCCTCATCTGTAGCCCCATATAGAGCACATCACAATAATTAAGTCTAGAATTTAAAAAGGCATGGATTAAAGGTGGCACTGTCCAAAGCCAAGAAGAAATTTGATAGATGTCTAATTGAAGCAGATATGAAAGTCTGTCTTGGGCCCTCAAAGCCACCTGCAATTTCAAATAGCAATAGGAATGAAAACACACTCCAGGTCAAAATCCTTTCAAATGGGAAGTGGAAAAGAAGTAAGATCATGCCTATTTTTCCTTGCACAATAGCCCCTCCTCCATCTTGTCCAAATGAAGCTTCTGTCGGCTTGCCCTTATCTAAGTATTAATCTCTGCCAGACGCAGGCAAAGCAAAGATGCTGCACCATCTGGGTTTGATGAAAATGAGGCATAAAGCAGCGTGTCACCTGCATCTTGAAAGCACAACAGTCCAAACTGTGTTATTACCTCTCTCAGCATCACATAGAGGAGGTGCGCTAAAATATAGCCTGGCAGAACCTGTGTGGAAGTGTTCTTTGGGCAGATGAGCAATTGATCAAAATCACTTTCTTGCATCTCCTGGGGCCCAAACCTGTTTCAGTTGAAGCCTAAAGCAGTTTTGCAGTTGAGTTCAGTGGGAACTGGAGTTGACGTTTGGAGAGGAAAGAATAAAATCAGTCAAGTGAGTGATAGCATAAAAGCTTTTCTGTTTATCACAACCAAGGACTGTGGGTATCAAACACCACTGACTGATCTATGAAATTACAACAGACATGTGAGATTTTGTCCACTACTAAGGAGAAACCAACAATCAGTGAGACTAGAACAGTCTCTACTGTTCTCCTAACACAAATGGACCTGAAAAAAAGTCAAAGGACACATTAAGGTTCCAAACTGGTTTATTTATCTTCATCTTCCTTCTTGAAGACCCTCAGAAAGGAGACTGGGGAGCAATATAATAGCAACAGAATTGCAAAGACTGAGACGTATTGTTTAAGACAACTAATGGTTATATAGTTTTGCAAAAATGCTATCTTTCGTTCTTATGAGGAGTCAGAAATGTCTGGTCTAATGCATTTGTGCTCAACTCAGTTCCAAAATCCTGGTTGCCAAATTAAGTTGTTCCTCAAACTTCCAAGCTGCTGCTTAAACTGGCTGACATACTGCCAGAGAAGAAGTCACATTTATCTCTTGCATTCGCAGTGTGACCACAGGTGGATACACTGCCTGTCTTGGAGAGCACTCAGGGTGAAGAGTTCATTTGTCCATCTTCTTTTTCCCTCAGGTAATCAATTACAGTGAAGTAGATTGGCTTGGCTTCCTCTGTAGGGCCACCTTTATTCTTCTGAATGGAAACTCAGCTTTCACTACCCTTCAGCGTCTGCCCAACTTAAAAGCCTTATGTATTTAACCTAGAGTGACACCCAAAATGTGTAAAAAAAATGAGTGATAGATACATACAGGATGAAGACGAAGGGAAGAAATAGAAGCTTGTAACCAGATTTCCTCAGTTTTTACTCTTTTGTTAGCCACAGCACACGAGGTATGCAAATGTCCTTCTGCAGTGAGCACACATGTGCTACAGATCATGCTATACACGTATAAAAGGAATAAAAGGTTTGCTTCTCAGCAACCTGGCTTACAGGCTCACATGGTTTGAAAGGAAATCTTTGTGGTATTTTAATCCTAGCAATTTTCTGGAAATTTGTGAGGGGAAAAAAAAGACTCAGATTAAAAACTTAAGCTCTTATACTAGTTAAGAAAACCCAGCATTCTAACATGATTAACATTAATAAGTAGCGATTTTAAAAGTGGCAGAAATGGCTCAGCCACAGTGGAACTGCATTTTAGGAATTTTAAGATAATAATTTGAGTATTAAACTGTGAAAAATTGGTTTGTACCAAGAAGGAAGCAGCAGGTTTGATAACTAATGCAGAACATGAAGCAAAGAAGACAAAATCCTCTTCAGAAGTGGAGATTTAATGTAATAATGATGTGGGCACATATATGAAAAGTATGTACCAGAACACCTATGTCAGAAATGGCTATTTTAGAAAACAACTAGTTTTCTTCTGGTCCCTGAGAGTATTAAAGTATTAAAAGAATGAAAGAGAAAAGGACACTTAAACTCATGCTAATATCTCTTTTTAATTTAAACACGTTATGATAAGCACTACTTCCTTGGAGCTGTAATGGTATTTAAAAAAGAGTATACACATTAGCTTTTATGGTGTCATCATGACCTGTAAGTATTCAAATGAAGAAAACGTCCTAGTTTTGTAATTATAGAAAGCAAAATCATTTAATAGCTTATGGAAAGTAAAAGGCATTATGGTTTGTATAGGAGGTAGCAGAAGGTTCTGGATGTTATCTTCCTTGTATTGCCATTTTTGTATTTTATATAAATATTTTCAAAACTTTTAAAAATTTATTTTTAGATTCAGTAAGTACTTGGAGTTGTAAGAAATAACACCAAGAAATGAAATTTGTTTTTCACAAAATCATCCACTTTTGTGCTGGTGCAATTTTTATAATGTGATATGTTTCTTACAATTTTAGGCTTAGCTGTGCAGTCTGTATTCAATATACTTACATTAAGTTTTTGATGACACAAAAGTTCAGAGTTCATTTTGCCTAAAGCATTCTTTCTCTATTGAGATTTCAGTGAAGAACAGTGAAATGTGACCAGAATAACCAAGTAATGACCAACCCCCTAAGTTATCAGAAAGATAAAAAGGATTAAAGTGCCACTTTGAACTATAGTTCTAAGTGTGGAGCATACTGAAGAAAACATTTTTGAAGAGAGAAAAGAGTTTATAAACTACATATAGATTAGCAAACCGCTGTTAAAAGAGGTGGTTGAAAGGTGAGCACAGTCCTGTCAGAAAAGGAAATAAACAGAGAAAAACAAGTCTTCCATAATTTGAAAAACTCTATATGATCCATGCATACTTACATTTTGTATAAATTAAGCATGTTGTTCTAGAACATTGATGGAGAAACGCATCATACAAATTAAAAGCATTTTCTAGCCAAAAAACATTTTAAGGAATATAACAGATCTCCTATCATTTTCCTCTCACTGGAGTAAAATAAAATATATCTGGCTGGAATCTACAAATAGCAAACATAAACATTTAATCTAGGGATGAAATCAATTCCTCCAAATTTTCATGCTTACATAGATGCTTTTTTATATTTCCTTCTAGTAGTAGGTATATAAAATGCCTTTTCTTGGAATGTTTTGTAGCATGAAGGGTATGTGGTTGTTTCCAAAGGATTTAGATGTCTCACTGATGGGACTAGGCTGCAGGTGCCCTCCATATACTGGGATCTAAAGATGACAACTTAGAGTGAGGCAAGTGTAGAGGGAATTAAAAGGAATATTTGGAATCATTGTTCTTGCAATTACATGGTCAGCATGCATATAAACATAATTACTTCTATCTGTGCATAATTTTCTCTTCTGAAATTGCCTAGACCAGACAAATATGAGTAATTGTTTGGGATGAACAAATCTGGCATTTCTGCCCATTCTTCCCTAAAGAACCCTGTTTTGTAGGTGAGCTGAAAACACACCTAGCACACTGGCAACACTGATATCCACACCACATGATGTTCACGACAAATGTGGCTGGCAGGTCACTAGAAACAGTTCCTATAAAAGCCTGTTGAATAGCAATCTACTCAGAAATTAAAGACTTGAACTTTGGGCATGGGGAAAACACCATCTTTCCATATTTAAACTAGTCCCAGAGCTAGAGGTGGGGATTTGGGCTGAAAACCATGGCTTTGTGTTGATGTCCTGGTCAGGAAAGAGAGGTAAGAGCTGTAGATTTGAGATGGTCTGACCTCCAACAGCACAGGATAGGAGCCATTGCTGGTGGCATTCTGCAGGTGTTAGTGCTGGTGTCCCCTGGTGCTGAACAGAGTCAGGAGAAGATCAACAAAGTGATCAGTGTTCCCATTTCTAATGTACTCAAGCCATAATGAACAGCGAATTCTTCCTTCCAGCCTCAAAATGCTGGGAAACCCTGTATTTTACAAACAGAAATAATGAATTGGTTATGACAGGGTTGCCATAAGTTGTCTTTGAGAGCAGTTACTGAGATCAGTTCTACTTTGTCTTTGATTATTCATGAACTTTTAAAAATAAGATTTCTATAAGTGTGTTTACTCACTGACCATGTTTACTTATACATACATGAAGTACATCTTGGGAGAAACATTCACAAAATAGTGTGAATAAGGTCTCAACTTCTGTGAATTCTACTTAATTCTGATATGTCTGTTTTCTCTTCCATAGAAATTCTAGTTCAAGCAGATTTAAGTTAATTTTGAAGAATTTATGATGACAAAAATGACAAAGTAAAATCAAGCACACTCACATAAAAAAGGTCATAGTGGTATCCATGTTATCAAAGAAAAAAATTAAGGCAACCTGCATATCAATTATTTTTGCCACTATAATTTTGAATTGTAATGATCAAATATATGCAATGAATGGTTCACAGATGAGTTAGATAGCAAAGATTATTTGACAAATAATTCAAAACAATGGTCACATTGAAGGAAGTTATTACCTCTTGATAGACAATGCATAGACATAAAAGAAAAGGCAAAATTAGTCAAATAAATTATGCATTGCAAATCAACCTCTCAGCTCTTATGATATCCCACCCCTTTACTGTAGCTCCATCTTTCACCATATGGAGAAATAAAATGCATTTCTAATTTGTTTTCTAATAAGTACTAATTAGTTCAGGCCTTTGAGATCCTTAAGGAAATAAAGTGTGTCCTTGTAGCCTTCCAAATAAAGCTCTAAAGCTGCAGCTGGTACAGTCCCACATTGCTTTTCCTTCCATCTTCCAAGTAAAAACTGAAATCATCCTTTATTTAGATTTTAATGTGAGATTAATTTAAAATCAAATTGACTAAAAGTAGCAGCAATAGGCAATGTATGGAAGCTACTCCTTTGTGGTGACTAAAAGATGATGATCTGAGGGAACACATAGAGAAAAATATTAAAGTAGAAAGAAGCAAATTATTTTAAACTGCTTTTCTCAGATGATATTATTAGCAGAAATATTTTAATGGGGAAAGCCCGTTTTGCTGTGCTCCCTCTGCAGAGCCACTCTGAAACATGATGTGTGGGGCATAGGGAGCACCTCCCAGGAGTCATGCCTGGAATGACCTGTGCATTCCTGGAGTCCATCTCCCTTGACCTACTGGAGAATTTCATCATGTATCCTTCAGCAATCGTCCAACTAAATTTTATTATAAACCTGAATCTTTCTTTAAACTGTGGACACTTTTGTAAGGAATAATAATGCACTTGGATACTTCAACTTTTCCTCTTCTTCCAGTACTGAGCTGCTTTCTGTGGTATGTACTCTGGTGTATTTTTAAAGGTTTGTCATGTCATACTGAAAATCTCTGCAAATGTACTCATGGTGTGTGAGAAGAAAAAAAAGGAAGTGCTTCATCACATCCACTACTTCCTCTGCTCCCTTCAGCCAATTTTTTGGGGTCTCCACCTTGTGAGGTGAAAAGCTGAAAAAAGGTAAAAAGGTTGAAAAAACACTTTGTGATTTTTGCCTACTCCACTCTGTATTGTTTTCTAGTGTCTGTTCTGATTCACGTGATCTCTCCAGCTATTCCCTCCAAAATTTGTTTGTCTCTCACTTCAAATGTTTCCTAAAAATCTCTTTTTGATCCAGGGAAAAATAACTGCTCATTAGTCCACTGTACAGAAATTGTATACAGAAAGGTTATTTTGCCTTTTAGAAGATTTTATTTTAATAGTTTTTTTCCCAGCATTAATTTGGAAAACAAAACAAAACGTGATGTCAAAACCAACCCACTTCTGCCGGAACTTTCATTTTTTTACGAGTCAGCAAGTTCTTAGGCAAAAATACTTCCCTGACACTTCTGTGACCTTAGGAAGGATGGCTGTATCTGCAGGGTCCTGGGTGAGCATGAAGCAGGTCCCCTTGGCATGAAGCAGTGCTCAGTAATTGCCGGTGTGGTGGCACGAGTGTGCTGACCCGTGGGGCACGAGCTGCTCTGCTCTCCCGTCCCCAATGGCAAACTGGGCTCTGCACCCACAGCGGGCTCTGCTCCACTCAGCTGAGCACTAAGCACGTGCTGAACAGAAGCACGTGAGTCATCCTGCTGACATGAACTTGAGCTGATGAACAGCAAGTAGGGGAAAAGAAATAACAAATACTTTTCTTCATGCATGAAGCCTTTGATTGTGCAGGGATGCTGTTATCTGTGTGAGTAATACCATATCCAGCAATGTTTGTCTGAATGCCTGAGGAGAAATGGGAAAAGGGCAGGGTTCTGATACCACAGAATTGCAGTTCTTGGAAATTTTACAGTTAAGGTCATTGACAAATATTTTTGTTACTTGGTCATCTCTTGTAAGGACCGTCAATAACACCTTCTGGCATGCCTAATTTCTTTGATTTTGCATTCCAAACCGGACTACCTCCAATTTCTACTTCCACCTTCTTAGTATTATAAGTGCACCCAGAGTTGCTGTTCTTTGGTGGCACTAAACCATTCTAGGTGCAGCCCCAAGAGCATTGAGGGGACTCTGATATGGACATCCAGTGTTTGTCAGCCTGGACACCCCCAGCAAGAAATAAACCCTAGGTTATCTAATTAATAACCTTAAGTATTATCACCTTTTTATTTCTCAGAAGAGTTTATGCCACCATTTCTGAAAATAAGAGTGTCTTTGTTTACTGAGAGCCTCATTCCATGCTCCAAAGGAAGCTTAGATGGCTAAATATCTATTTCTACAGATAGAGATATTATTGATAGAGTTTTGCAGGAAGTAAAATTTGAATATGTAGAAACAAATGATTGTAGGCACAGAGGGAACTTTGTGAAAAATAAATCCCTAAGAAATTCTGGCTGCTCTTGAGTTAGGAAGTGACCAGGGAAAAAGGATTTAGAATACATTTAGTGTTAAGGCTACTCAAGCCCCATTGTGTACACTTACATCCTTTGCTGTATCTAGGTTGTGGGGATGTGCTAAATTTCATTTTGCAGTCACTTTTGTTTTCCTCTTCTCTTTCTGAGGATGATAATTTTTAAAAAGAACACTGGATGTCATATCCATTTTTGGTGCATGGGATCTTAAAGGAGATAGACTGTGATGTGAATTCCTAAAAACTGGTTGTGATCCAAGTTCGTGTTCTTTGCTTGTTTTTCATTTTTGCTGGTACCTATTTGGCTTCTAGCTGGCGTGTTACTTTTTCTGCTCATTTCCATAAATAAACTGTTCTTTCTCTGCCATGTTGCTGTTCCCCCTGATTATTTCCTGCTGTGGCCTTGGTGTAATAGTGTTTCTTCTTTTACTTAAAACAGCGTGCAATTGTATTTTGAGTTAAGTTAATGGGGGATGGAAAGGATGTAGCCAAATCTCTGCAGGACTCCCTAAGTCTCACCACAGCATCTCTACAAAACCTTTCTATGGGCCTGGCTTAGTTTTTCTGCTGGTTTCTGTTGGCTTTGTTTATTACCGACCAGTGTAGAACGTTTTGTATGTCACTTGCTATTTAATGAAATACCCTGCAGTAAGTTGTATTTCTAGTATTGGCTTCCAGGGAACCAGTAAGAGTCCAGTTATTGTTACTGCTATTAGGGGTGTATTGGTTCTTTGCCATCATTAAAAGAATGAAGTATTACATCTGCTAGGCTTGCATTACAAAGCAGCTACATAAAGCTCAATGTGAGCTTTATTATCTATTGGACTTCCCATAATGTCTAGCACACAATACAGTGCACCTATTTAGCAAAAAGGCTCCCTCTGCAATTGAACCTTCTCTTAGAAATAGAAAAGGATTTTCAGGCTGTGAATCTGCAGGTAGTAATTTTAATAGCTGCTAATGTGAATTAATAATTCTAATAGCCTCTTTTCTGATGCATTATCAGAATACTGGAGAGGGGGTTGCCATGGCTGCTATATTTTATCACTCACAGCTGTGTAAACTCTTTTAGGCCAGCCTTCTTCTTTTTCTTTTTTTTTTTTTTTTTTTTTTTTTTTTTTTTTTTTTTTTTTTTGTTTTTTCCAAGAAACCATTCGTGTGACTTCTTACATTTAGAGCCCTCATTCAACATGGACTAACATGGCTCCTTGGAAAGTACTTTTTCCCCCACTGGGAGACTGAACCATATTATTATCAGCTTAGAAAAAATTCACTCTCCAGGGAAATGTTCAAGGTAAAACCAGTTGTCATCATGCTGGCATATTTATCATTAGGAATGCATGGTCTGCCCAATACTCCTCAAGAAATTCAGCCGTGCAGTGAAATAACCAGTGAGACAGAAGAATATATTCTCCATTTCCCAGGATGCAGCAAGCCCTAAAAAATACAACACATTCCTTGATTTGAAAAACTGTTACACGTAGAAAAATTTGCATGAATATAAATTTTGCATTCTTTGTCTAATAGCAGGACAAATATTTAAGTATATGAGTGACCTCATTCCTGCTTGGCAAAGCACTTGAACATATGGAACTTAAGTCCTTGCTTAAAGTAAGCCCTTAATTGCTGTTTGTATCAGTTGCTCATCTAAGGTAAAAAAGTAAAAGCTCAGGAGGCACAGCACTCAGTTCACAGGCCTTTTTATCTCTGACATTTTATTTATCAAAATAAAATTATTTCTGTGCCGTTGGTGGGCAACTCAGTGGTAGCGTTGATTTAGGGAGCATCTTAATCATGTTGGCTGGCATCACTAGTCCATTCATATTTATAAATCTCTTGAATGCAGTGCTGCAAACTATCATGTCAAGGACACCCGACCAGATTTGTATGATAGTTGTACATCAATGTACTTCAACAGTCTAACCTGCTAATGGATGGACCACAGAGTGGAGATTTGCATCTGGTAATGAGACAAACTTCAATTTCTTATCTGAAGAACATCCAGATCTCTGCAGTCAGCAAAACATCTCCAAATCTTAGAGCAACAGACTTTATAGAGATAACGATGGTATTTCCCAGAAGGGCAAGAGTGGTCTTTCTCAAAGAATTTTGGCACTGCTATTTCTGGCCCTGGATTTAAGAACAGAAAGAGAGGGGAATTTTAAAAAATGTAATTCACTCTTAAAAATCCCCTTTGTTTCTGTTTTGGTTCTACAAACAGGCACGGGGAGAGGAAGGGACTCACTCTCCTATGCATTCTATACACCCAAACCTACTTTACCTCAAGATTTCTAGTGAAGAGTTTTCAGGCAAATTTCTTCTCCTGTGCTGCAACTCCTGCTTATCTGAGGGTGGGATGCATTCTTAGAAACCTCTCTGTAGCACTGCTATTTTGTGGAAGAAGACCTTTCTCCACAGCTCAGGGCTCTGTGATGCAGACTGCACTGCTGTTAGTCAATACTCCAGTTTGCTTCCCAGCCTCTCTGCTCTCATTTACACCATATTCACCTTCACAGGATGACTCATTTGCTTTCACAGTTGTTAAGAGTCACCTCAGGTTTTGCATGCACAGTTTCTGTACATTTTGTACCCTTAAAACCCTCAAAGGATGGCCATGGCAAAGCAGGGATTAAAAATGTTTGATGGATGATACCCTTCCTCTTCACAGAAAGCATTTTGTCTATTTTATGTTTAGAGAGTTAGACAAAATTACATCTCTAAATGTCCCAGACAATGCCCTTTGTTACCATGAATCACAGCAGCTACATAAGGCAGGCAGCACAGCATGAAAACAGATCCTCACATGACACATCTAAGCAACTGTGCCTCCTCTTACTTGGACTCCAAAAGACTATTTAATGTAGTATAGATATAATGTACAAAATACACTTATACATACATAAAGTTAATTTGAAATATAAACTAAAAGGCATACTCTATTTTTTAACTATGGAAAAATCCTTCAGGTTTTTATTTTCTTGACTCATTTTGCTTCTTAAAAAAAGAGTTGATAACTGAATCCTTTTAGATTACAAAAAAGGATATTTTATAGCAAATATAGATGCCCACACACTGTCCCTCAAAAAATAAGTATATAATCGGATTAGAAGATATTTCAGATTTGGACAACTCTAATTGAATTACTTCTAACTTTTACTGGCCTCTGCAGATCAATCTCTTCTTGACCTTCACAGTCCATCAATATAAGCAAAAGCAAAGCAAAAAAAGTCTTCTAACTGAAAAAAAGTGTGCCTTTTTCTTATTAAAAAAAAAAAGCCTGTAGTTGCTGGATTTGTTTGGCACTTGACCTCATCATGCATTAACATTAGCTTAAAAGCCCCATACCTATATTTTTTACATTGACTTTATTCCATGGTACAATCCCTGTGTAAAGAAATTTCTTGTGCAATCTGGTTTTCTTTTGCATATATTATATACCATCTTTCAAGGTAAGGAATTTAAATGTATGCTGATGCCTTTACCATCTTGACAGTTTAAGGATAAAAGTTCTGTCCAATGTGATGAACAAAAGATTTTTTTCCCTTAAATGTATAAAGTAGGAGACATTTTCTTTAAATCTCTTAGAAGATTAAATGTCACATAATATTTTGCATAACATTTAGGAAATCTTTTACTTGAGAAGCCCAGAGTATATGTCTTCGAGGTCCTATTCTGATGCTTTGCATCTACATAGTGTAATGGTAATCTGATCGTGCATCTCCTCACTTGCCACAGTAATGAATGAGGACATACTCTGCTGGAATTCTGTCCTTTTGATGTAAATGATGTGCCTCAACAGTAGCCAATTTGAGGGGTCTGGAGGTAAGACTGCAAATTTAGTTCCTTGGCTCCTTCTCTGACTATGTGTGCTTAAATTTTTCAATTTTAGCTTTTATATAGAAACAAAAGTAAATTAAAAGTTTTTCAAAATTAGCTTTCTTTTATGAATTTGATTTAATTACAGTGATGCCAGTATGCACTAAAGTGAATGTTGCTGCTATGAAACCACACAGCCAGAATCAAAACAGTGCTTAGTCAACAATGCACAACCACTATATCAAATTTAATCTTGAAGTAAGCACAAGCCATCTCAATTAGAGATGTGACATTCTGCCTGTCTCAAGGCTAATTTTTTCCCCACGAATTTTTGTGCAATGTGATGAGTGTATCTGGAAGAAAAATGCAGTCTCATGCCTTTATCCCATGTATAGAAATGATTAATCATAGGCTTCACACTGAGGATACTGCATTGACCTGGGGTGACCCTGGTTCAGAAGGATGACCCATCTTCAAAAGCTGAGAAGTGTTCATTGTGTCACATTTAGGAATGTACAAAATATTCCATTGGACTGATAAAAATATATTAAATGTTCAGTGAAGTTTTGAAACTTCACTGAAAACAAAAGCTACTTTTTTGATTAAAAAAAGACATTTGTAAATATCATTCTTTTTTTACTGCTCTGAAAGATGAAGCTTGACTGTAAAAATGAGATTTTCCAATGAAGTTCAAAGTCAGAACATTTTTTTTTCCACATTTATAACTTGTTGGAGAAAAAAATCTATAGTTGCTAGGAGAATTGTTACTGTCTTTCATTCAAAAAATGAAAAATGTCAAATCAGGCAAACTCGAGGTTTGTCTTTTGCAACAGAGACTTCACAAAGACATGTAGCTTGGAAAAATAAAAGATAAATACTTCACTTCTGTTGCTCACACTTTTCTTCTTCACTAAATGCTAGTCTACACTTAGCTGTAGACTAGCTGTCTTCTTTCTCCAGATATTTTTTCTGCCTTTCTAGTCTCTTCTTTCTCATCAGGCAACTGAAAACATCTTTACTTGTTGCTCTGAGGGAATGCAACCATTTAACATAAAATTACCCAGGGATTCTCCAGATGGAATGCAAGGGACATTTCCTAAAATACCAAGTGAACACTTTCTCTGCTGGTGAGCTGAGAAAAGAATCAGTTCCTGATCAGTTCCAAAACTCATCCAACTACAGTATGATGGATATTGGGTTCATGAAGCCTCAGATGTCTTCCAAACCACTTACTCCTTAAACTTCTCTCTTCCCTTTTCTTTTAAATGATCACTATTATTATAAAATCTAACTACACACATACACCATCCTTCTGCTGTCTGCACCATGACTAATGAGGAGCAATTCCTCATGAAGCTTCTGTTCTTCCTAATTTTAATCTAAGCAGGGCTAACACAAAAGGAGTTTTTCAGCAGTGACCGTAATAACTGTTGAATTAACCCCCACGGGCCAATTAGTTGCAGCACACCTTTGCAGCCCATGTGAGCTGGGGTCCTCCTGCAAGCTGTCTCTTGGGCAGCCCTGCTAACAAGCCACATAACAGTCTGGGAATGTCACCAAAATGTCTTTTCCTTTGCTTCAAAGACCCAATTGGTAAAGCATTCTCCATAAAATAATAGTAAACAGTGATGTGGGAGTAGTGGGAAAATCCGCTATAAAACTTCCATTAGTTAATGAAAGTGGCTGTCACCATCATGTGAAAAGTTCAAGGAGACAATCTTGTTAAACAGCCATTTTGCATAGAGAAATTTATATTGCTATAGACCTTTTCAAATAACTTTGAGGTTTTCCAGAACAATTTATAGATGCTGAGCTTTGAAAGAAGAAAGATCAATCCACCACAAAATAAAGTTGGCTAGCAATGGACATTTGGTCTCAGCTCAGACACTCTGTTCATTTATAACACACTTCTATACAGATGAGTAGGGATTTTTCTCTGCTGAAGAGCTCCACATGCTTGAATTTCATTTTGTATTGGAAGATGTTTTAAAACATCTCTGCAATCACATTAAATGCTCAAGCATCAACACAGAGTTGCTAACACTGATGACAAATTACTCTTAAATGAATAGTACCAAAGCTGATGGCCTCACCATTACTGTGTTTTCATTTGTATCACCCTCTGAACCTGTCAAATCTGTCCTTGTCTTGAAGCGACCAGTCTTCTGAGGTTAACATTCTTACTTAGGACTCTTAAATTCTTGACCTACCCAGACAAAAACTGCAGACTTCAAAGATGACGGACAAAAAAGCAGAGTTTTAATCTATTTTTCTGGCCAGTCATCTCCCATGCATCTAAATTTAACAATTACTCCTCAAAAGCATCCAGCCAAACCAGCCCAATTCAATTTAAAAAAAAATGTTAACCCAAACACAGATTCCTTTAAAGGTTTGACTTAGACAGTATTTACCATGTAGTGGGCATATAAATACTGAAATACAGGGTAAGGGCAACCAGTTGCTTTCATCGAAGTCCTATAACAAACACGCCTTTAAACCATCCCATGTGTGGTACCTGTTACAGGCACAGCTTCATTACACTTTTACACTGTATCAGTGGGTAGCTGTAATGTCTGCCTGGTCTCTGGTCCCCTCCTCTTCCTGCATTCAAGGGTCTCTGGTACATGGTTTTCTGGGGAGTGCCTGCTGCCCAGTTAGGATTGAGTTCACCTACACTGGTCCTGTTCACATTTCAAACACCTCTTCATTACAGAGATATATTCAGGTAACTGTGGTCTTTTGATTCAGTTGCCTAAACCATGCGCTCTCTAAGCTGCGTTGGCTGGTTATTGCTGTGTACCTGCTGCTTGGACAGCGTTGTGAATGCTTTGGTCTTGCCTCACCAGGGACTTTTGATAATTATTTGCAAGTAACATTACTGTAATATGCAAAAGTTTTTGATAAACATTTTATATTATAATGATACGTAGAAGATTCCCAACCTGTATTATTAACAATGCAGTAAGTGGATGAAATAAGACATGCAGTAGTTTAGAGGCTGTGGAACTGCAAAATATATAATCCTATAAAAACATTGCTATTGTTTCAAATTGTAATGCCAATGTTTTGACATTTTCCTGAATTTATTGAAGCTTCCCTTAATTTTGTTGGAATTCTATTATTGAATAGTTCATTATAGATATAGATATAAGGTTTTTTCCATAATTTCTTCCATCCATTGGCTCAGTTGGAGTAGTTTTAAATGAGCTTAAAGCCAGTGTGCTATTTTCAGTTACAACAATGGCAAAATGTGAAAGTTTTATTATACACTTGAAGCCATCTAACTGAGAGCACAGAGCACCGAACATCTTTGGATAAAGTTTGGTTTTCAATTACAAAGTGTGATCTAACTGCCAAGATACCACATGACAAAGTACATAAAGTGAGTGTTTTTTCCAGACTGAAAAAGATAACTTTTGCATTGAGTGATTCTTCATGGTGATGGATATTTGCTGTTATTCTCCTGAAGCAAGAGAACATTTCTAAAGTGACTTGATTAGTTCCTTGAAAACGAAAGACTCTTTCTACTAAATTAGTACATGCTTGCACATACAGATTTGTAGCATTTTCATTATCAGTATATCTCCACAGTTAAAGAATTTATGGCCTCTATCATTTCTTGGTATTTCTTAAAACAAATGCAAGGCCTTTAACTTACACATATCACATACTTATTTTAAAACATTCCCAATACAACACTACAGAAACTGTCCTTGATCACAAATATAACATTGTAAAGTTTCATGTAACGGTGGCCAGCCTTCTGAAACAGAACTTACTGAAGCCAACTTTTTTTCATTCTTTACTATTTTTAAGTTTTGGAAAATTTTCTTTTGTAACAAGGTTTGCATACCAGATCATCACACAGTCCAGGTAACAATCCAGGTAGATTCTCATGCTGTTCTTGAAACTAATGAAAAATAGATTTTGCAAAGAACATGGCTCTAATTTGTAATGTTCTAGAATGTGCAAACTTCCATTTTCCTATATAGGTGCTTACATAATGTCATTGCCAATCAAAGATAAATGCAAATACATTAGATAAGCATGTGAAATCTATACTATTTAATGTCCCACTCACTACCCACACACTTCTCAATAAAGTACTTAGGCATCTATCTTTCCATCGCACTCGTATATTTTTTTAATCCATTGTATGCATGGATTTAAGCCAAAACATGCTCCAGCTGATAACTCAACAATTTGTATTCAAAGGAATATTTAAATTGATTTGTGCAATATACAAGTCTTTAAATTTGAAAAACCTTTCAGTTTTCCATGGTGGCTTCAAATATGTGGCTTCTCTCCATGGATTTCACATATGTCTGAGAATAACAACAAAACACTTAATTCCTCTCTTTATTCCTTTCCTGCTTCTTTTGCCATCTCATGCTTTCGTCTTCAGTATCTTTTAGGACCAGGCTCACACTTTCACTCTGTTTGTTGGATACACAGTTGCATCCATTACAGTCATCCATAATTCTATTCACCTGTGAAATCTTTTTGACCGCCCCCCCACTCTTTAGACATAGATTAGAGAAGTCTACCACTTGAATAATTTTGTGCCCTCCCCAGCCACTTATTAACTTGGTAGGATTTTAACTCTCCATTGTTCTTGTAAAATTTCTTCAGCTCTTCACATAATATCTACAAAATTCTCCAATTTCTTGGTTACTGCATGAAGTTGTCTTTTCAGCCTGCTTCAGTGCTTCATGCATATTCACCAGTGTTCTCAGTAACTAAACTCTGGCTCTGGTACCCAATAATTTATCTTCTTATGTGTAACCATTGGTGATTTTAATTTGCTCTTTATTCTGCAGGGTGAAAAAATGTACCAACAATTTACCAGGGCCTTAAATGAACTGTCAAATCTATCAAGTTCTCTTCCTTAATACACTTTTACCTTTTGGGTTACTTTGCATTTTTGAGCAAGTAAAGCCCAGCTAAAATTTGTTGGGGCTGGTTGATCAATAAAAGATTGATCTTCACTGTTTAGGCCTGGATATTCTTCCATTGCTGTTATCCAACTTGTATGATTTTCTTGTTTAAAGATCCTATGTCCTTTTTCAGTTGTTCTAACATGATCACTATCCAATTCTGCTGCAGTAGTGACTTGTTAATTTGTCCTTGATTTTGAAATTAATTTACTGATCACTAATTTTGCCATTTCATTTTTTTGTTTTAGTGTTATTAATTTGCATACTGTTGTTAATGAAGTGACTGTATGATATTCTTGAAGATTCACACTAAGTTCTATGAAATTTGGGTCATAGTAGATATCTCCATTCAAGTTGTTATTCCTCACTTGTACAGCTGTTGCAATATCTATTTTTTATGCTTATGCCTTTAAGTTGGTATTTTAAAAAATGTTTTCAGACTGTCATATTTCCTGGTAACACAGCATGTGATCACATTTCTCCTCTGATTCTGCTTTTTATCTTCCAGCACAACTTGCAAGTAGCCTGGGAGTCACTTAATTTTGGTTTAGCTCTTGCTTCCTCTTACAAGGATTGGTTATTAATTTTTATTATGTTATGTTCCTTTTTCTAGAAACCTGAGCATTACTGCTGCTCAGAGTCATTTTCTGCTACATTGTCTACATTCATTTTTTTCTACCTTCTGTTTCAATTCCCATAGTTCACCTTGTGGTCTTCAATTTTAATTATTTTTTTAATCTTCTTTTGTTTAATATTCACCTTCTTTGTTCTACATCGTTGGGGATCTTTTATCCTTCTTTTTTGGTTGTTTTTTTTTTTTTTTCTTTTTTTTTTTTTTTCCCTTGTCGTCTGTGGTTTTATTTTCAATTTCTTCTACCTCTGGTTCCTTCTCTGTACACTGTGATACCCAAATATCTCATCTTTTGAATACATTATAACTGAATTTCTCATTTTGTATTAACTCTTAGACATCAAGAACTCATTGTGCATTTTCTAATGACCCATGGAAAACATCCTCTGTTCCTGTATTGGGACCCCATTGTGAGATCCATGATTCTAGCTGAGAATTCGTTTTCCTGATTCCTACAGAGACAACACAAAGCTTGTAATCATTTCAATCCATGACTCAATTTTTGCTGTATGGGTCTGTTACAGAATCTGGTACTGATTCCTGACTTCATAGGAAGTTTGGGCACCTAAAACTGTTAGCACCTAATGGTGAAGGTGCTAACAAATGTTTCAGTAGGGTACTTGGGCTGTGGGACTGAATTGCAGCTAGATCAAACGAGCAAGATAGAGGATGTTTCTGTCCTCATGTCATATTTTCCGTATTGCCTGGTTTCCTAGATTGTCTACATCCTTCATCAATTGCTGCAAGCAGAGTTAAGTCAGGCCCCAGGAGGAGTTGATCAAATCAGTTATGCATAATCAGGCACCAAAACACTGTTATGTTTATGGTAGTAAGACAGTAATACCTTGGTACTAAACACTATCATGCCACTACCACAGCATTAAGACTGGAGTCCAGGATAGGATCTCAGCCATAAGTTCTGCACACCTGATTCTGAAGTACAGCATAACACAAAAAATTGTTGCTGTTGTACAGATAAATCTTAAAGATACTCTACCTGTGCTATCTTTAGGGGCATCTACACATCTGTGTTAATCACCATCCCTGTGCCTGTCTGCTGGGTCTCTGCCCCCGCTTTCTTCCTGTAGTTCCAAAGTCCTTGCTCCTCAGTTTTGTGGTTCTTTCTGTTGCATACACCCTTATCCTAAAGCCACTAGTAGTTTTTTCTGTCTGACCATGGTGTTGCAAAGCACATATGTATGTGCATATGCAGTGCTTCCTTGACTTGTCATTGATATCTAATTCTGGTAATGTTATTATTACAGATTTGGATTTGGTTCTTTTCAGGTTGTAACACTCAGAAGAGTAAGCACAGAATATTTACACTAAAAATGAACAGTGTGGAACTGTGACAGATGGGCATTAATCTGTCATCAATTACATCGGACACAGAACAGAACAAAGTTGGGAAGCTGTAAGAAAATATGAACTCTCTCTTTTTTAAAGGAAAAAATGAACTGGACACAGACTGAAACCTCTAATCAAAATAAGTAGGCTGTAAATCCTGTTTTTTTTTTTTTTAAGGGAGGATCCTGATGCAGATGTGGAAGCCAGCTCTAAAGAAAAGGCTTTATCCTAGCTCAGAGTCCTGTGACACAGGAGAAAGAATCCAGGATCAAAAACTTCCCATGTAACTGTGAGTCTGTTGGTAGCATTTTCAGAGTCCTATTATGTAACTGCCTTTGAGGGGTGAGATAATGGAGGCAGAAAAATTTCATACTAAAGAGTATGACTGGACTTACAAAAGAATGTGAGGGGGCAGTTAACCAATGGCATCTGTACCAGTGGTTGTAGTAGTCCTGGGGTGTCTTTGTGGCAAAAAAATCAAACATAAATTAAGAAGCTGGACTGTAAGAGACTCTTTGCTCTTGCAGATTTTCCCTCACAGGGTTAATGTTTGCACTGTATGAGTTAGGTGCAACCATAGTTTACTTTATTTTATTTTCCTTTTCCTGTCTTATTCATAGTAAATATTGTATTTCTGCAGTGTTTGAGGCTTGTGAATGTCATAATAGAGTTGTCTCAAACATGTAAAATCTTCCTATCTACCTGTGTGTTTTGAGTGATGTTGTATTTCTATCACTTGCCTGGCATTTTTTGCTCAGAGAAATACAGTGAGATCTACCCAGCTTAGGATACTTGCTGTGACATCTGGGGGCGGAGCTGACAGGTGAATGTACTGTGTCCTGAGCTCAGAGGAGAGCTGAGCTTACAAGGTTATAAAGGGACAAAACTGTATTTTGTCACATGTGTAAAACATATTAGTCATACCTGCAATTAGCTGGATAAATGCTTGCACTGATTTATCCAATGTATTTGTTTTTTCTCATATAAATCCAGGAGTGCCCTTACATTTAACTGGTAATTGTTTATAGGCTCGCTGTAAAACTCTACCATTTTTGTAGACAGAAGGAACTCCAGGGTAATTATCAGTTCACATAAAAACATAAACAGATGCCCCATAGCAACACATATTTTATTGCTGAGAATGTAGATTTTATAAAAATATCCGGAGACAGTGCTGTGAGTAAGCAAGACTTGTGTGACTAGCATTCCAGATGCCCTCATGATATGGGCACTGCATCTGATTTCCAACAACATTAAAGTTTGTACAGAATTTACAGGGAGATTTGGAAATGTGAAGAACCTGGACTTTCAGAAACTCAATCTGCTTCTCTTATGGATCAAAATGTGGCACGATTATTACCAGAGTAAAACCTCTTCTGGGTGAGGCTGTTATTGCTGAGCCAGTGCCAGGTCCCATTTTGGGTGCAGCATTTGGAGCGGCCCTGAGCTCTGGCTGGTCACACAGCAGAGAAGCAGAGCTTGTTCCCTCAGGCATGGAACAACACTAATGTAATTATGCAGCTTTTAGGACTAGAGCTAATATTTCCAACAGAAATCAGAACTGTGTTATACCAGACTGGCCGGTACTAACCCAAGGATCTCTTTGTGAGAGAGGATAGAGTGTTTTCTGATGGATGCAGGGATATTTTTCTTGTTTGTGCAAACACCTGATGCTAAGCAATTATGTTACTGACATTAAGGCTATCAGCAGATCTCTCTGCAAGTGTTAAACATGGGCATAAATCTCTCTTTTTAATAAAAAAATAGGATGAAATTGAAACTAATTCCATTATATAATTCTGAAAGGTAAGGCCAGAGGCACATTGCTAGGCCTGAGTCAGTAAGAACTAACTTTGCAGTATTACCTGTGCAATTACCTGTTAAATTCATCATCAGAGACAGAGGAAAGGAAGAAATCCCTCATGGGTAGAATACCTTTCTGAAAATACTAGCTCTGGGTTTTTGGGTTTTTTTTTGTCATGAGTCTATCCTTATACAACTTGTTTCATTGAAAAGAAAAAAATAAAGGAACATCTCTCATGAGTAACACAGCAAGATAGAGTCATATAGCACAGCTAATTTCAGAGTCATCAAACTGAACAAAGCCTCTTTAACTAACCTTGAACTATCAAACTTACTTTGTTGTTGGCTTTTGTACCATCATATCACAATTATTGATCTATTTCTGGGGGATTCTTTTCAGATACTCTCTGAGATATTTTGTGCAATGCTTCCACTGCACCAAGAAGTGTTTGCCAGGACAAGCAACACATACATTTTCCTGTCAAACAAAGAGATGTGTCCATCTGTTCAACCTTTAAAGGCATACTCTGTCTGATCTTTACCTGACTAATGCTTGAGGCCTTGGAAACATTTTGGAGATAAGGAGTTAAATAAGAAGTGAACCTTTTCAAAGAGACCTCACAGTCTGAGCAGGCCCTCTGCTTCAGGTCACTTCTATTGTTGTCATGCATGCACAGATAGAGTGCATCTCCATCTGTCCTTGCCAAGCTGGAAGTAGCATGCTATTTTGCCCTACTTTCTAAGCAATGATTTTTGGATACTCTTAAGCTACAGTAAATCTTTGTAATGGATAGGCAGGATCCTGGTGCATAAGACTTTTTTCACAATTCCATGTACAGGTGATGCCTATATCTCCAGTAATTTTATCTAACTGTAAGTGGCAGTGAAAATGGAGTAATGCAAAAGCCACTTACATTTATATAACATCTTTCAATCACAGAGCTGTAGAATTGTAACATTACAAAGCAGTGTGAAGTTTTCATTTACTCTGTCCCTGCCCAATGACCACATTGATTATACTTGCCATTTTTGGCAGGTGTCTTATCCTTTAAACACTCCAGCAAAAAACATTACCCTCAAGAAATCTGTTGCATTTCCCTGTTTGTGTATTGCTAGAACATAGTTTATGCACATGTAGCTTCAGTCTCCTTTTCTCATTCACCTGCAGGTTGTTATCGTGTGGTACCAAAGATTTCTCTGCTTTAGGCTGTACATTCCCTTTTCTGTCAGTCTTTCCTGATAGCTAACATTTTTTGTTCCTCTGATTGTTTTTGTTCCTCTGATTGTTTTTGTTCTTCTCCTCAAGGCTTCCACATAAAGTCCACAGCTGGTTTTTGGAGTGTAGTAGACAAAACTAGTAGAAATATTTCTTCTAAGTCCTTGTCATTGTTGAAGAGAAGTGACAGATTACTTAGTATATCCTATAGGCTACATTTCTGCTTACAAATTCATACCCTAGCACAATGGACAGATGACTCTACAGAATGTAATACGGAGCATTCACTATATCAAGCTGCAGCTATGTGATGCATAACAACATTGCAGTTTTTGTTTTAAAGTTATGTTGTTAAATATCTTGTCCAGTTGTTACACACTGAATCAATACCAGTAGCATCCCAAGAGTTTTGCTTCTTTTACCCAAAGCTAGACTTGAATCACACTGCAAATGACAAGCCTGGTCATTATTAATTCTGAGCAACCTTCAGTCATACAACTTGTTCTCCTGCAGTCAGTGAGATTCTTAACAGAGAGGATGACTACCATGGAGGTGGCCAAAGGATTAACACTATTTAGTTTTGAAACCAAAGGTAGGATATCAACCTATGTGAAAACTGAGGAAGAAAAAATGCCAAAATAGCCGGTGGTGGCAAATTATGCAGTATTTTCTATATGATGTGCTGATATCTCTCATCTGTAACTGAAAATCAAGGATTTAACATGCAGTGTTCTGACTGAAGCTTTCAAAGACCCTGAATGCAGCTTTACTGCTATTGGGTTTTTATGCAATATGAGTGTCTAAGCCAACACAGAGGTCCTTGCCTTAACTGGAGGGTTGGTGGTTATTGATAAGATGTTAGGAGAGAGCAGACATTAATTATCTGTGTTCATAATTCAAATTCATTTTTTAAACATTGCAGCATCTTGTCATTAAAAATATAGATGCTGAGTGATTGGAGCCTAGACCCCCACAGAACTCATCAGTAGATCCCACAGTATCTATTCCCTTTGGAATCAATTAAAAACATCGTCTACAAATCCATTTCTTCTTTTCCCCATTTAAAAGGAATGCACAAACAGTGTATTAGGAAAAAAGGGTTTAACATCAATTACATCAAATTAGATAAAGATTCCTCAATAAATTGCTAAGCTTGACACTATATGAATATACTTAACTGAAACCTTGACTTGATATATTTAAAATATTCACTGTGTGTCATGAAAATAATTTTAATGGGTTTGGCATTAAGACTTCCACTGTTTTAAGAATGAAAAATGGACTTAATATTGAAATCACTCCTTCAGACCCGCTCTTTATGCCATATTTAGAGATGACTACACACAAAATATCTGATTCTGCAAGTGCTTGAGCATTTCAGCATCTTAATTTCTGTGACTAATGGAACTCAAAGGTTATTTGTTTGCCTGGATGTTTATGGTCTTATGTCTGTTCAGACTGAGGTCATTAGGACTATTTTGGGCCTCCTCTACTTTAACTAAGTTGTAATTGCATCTGAGTGTAAGCAATCACTGAAATAACAATACTTCACTACTTTTTGCTTGAGAAACTACAAATTATTTTTCCCTTGCAAGTGGCAATATCTGCCATTAACTGGAAGATGTGCACAAAGGCCCCTCTTCTGAGACAACTGAGGAATGGAGCAATGTCCTGGCAGCAATCAGCTTCTGCTCAGGCCTCTGTGCATCCTCAGCATAAACAGGGTGAGATATTGCCCCATTTGCTCTTTGTCCTACCCTACAGTCATTAAGGAACTGTGTTTGGGGCCAACTGAAGTAGCCTCCCTTATTGGCTTCAGTTTCAAGACAATGACTCCAAGTTGAGGGTGGTGTCCCCCCAAAGCATGTCTGATTTCTGTAGAATTGTCCTAGCTTTATGGACTTGAAATCCAGGCCCTCAGGGAAGTCTGCTCTAAAAGGAACAAAGTTTATCTTCGTTAGGTAGACTATGGAGCATAAAATTGAATAGATTATTCTCATACATAAAGAATTGATTTTAACAAGAAATGGATATTATGGCAAAAAAAAGATAAATGGAGAATTATATTGTAGCAAAATTGTATGCTGAAAGCAGTGTTGAAGCTCCAGGGTATTTGTCTCACTAGTGCAATTCATCTAAGTAGTTGCTAACCTTACATATGGTTGTGGAACTACTGAAAAAAAAAGGTGAAAAAATGTTTTTCAAGAAAAAAAAAGTATCTTAGGCCTAATAACTCAATCCATTCATTAAATCAAGACTTATGATTAATATCAGAGTTTATTATACTTTAGGACTAGGAAAAAGCCCTCCAGTACAAAAGCTCCAAAAATATTTTCTCTTAAAAGAGGAAAAAAATACCGCAACCCTGTTGATACTCTTCTATTCAAAGTTCTCTTGGAACAGACATGCTTTTCCCTTGCTGCCCCTTTTCCTCTTCTCAAGGGACTGCTGAAGACATTCCTTCCTTTCTACACCCGTGATAAGGAAAATGACCTGGAAAGCAGAGACACAGAAGACTCTCTCATGGGAAAAAGTGCATAAGGAATCTCTAAAGAGTTTTGAGACTTAAATATATATGCCACAACATATCAGCCAGTTTTGTCAAGATCTGAACCCTGGATCTCAGCTCTAGGCATCTGGGAATACTTTCAGTACTTCTGCCCACGGCCCAGGGCAAAATCATTGATGATCAGATATATCCATTTCATAGCTTCCACACTTGTGCATTCTTGGATTTCTGCTTGATTAGCAGGTCTCACTATCCGTGTGTGTGGCTGTGTGAATTCAGAGAGCAGTGACTCATGGCAAGGTAATGAACTGGACAGCAAAAAGGAGAGTGTCACTTCTCAGAGCTGTGATAAAAGGCTTCTATATCTGGCAAAGTACAGAAACTGGTGTGACAAGCCGTCTCACAGAGTCACTGCTCACCAGAGCAGAGTGGGGAGTTGGGAGATTGGGGCCTTTGGTTACATTTTATCACTGATCCTCACCTTCGTATTTTTTAGTCCTTAAACTATGAAATGAAGAAAAGACACAAATACTTTTGAACCTGGACTGAGTGGTAAAAAAATACATGTATCAGGAGACAAGAATATATATGAAGTGTTCTAATATTTATAAATATCATGCAACCCAGAAAATAGTGTTTGTGATTAAAATACAAATTAATCTTTTCTGTATACCTTCCCATGCTGTGATGATCATTCAGATATTAAATATCATACACTATTCTCTCACAACCAAATGTATAACCACTATTCTTTGTCAAAATAATTACCTTTTTCATATTCTTCTCCAGCACTTTTATTTCTCATTATTTTCTTTGGTATCGAATGTCAAGAAAAAAAGGCACTCACATTTGGTTCTGTATACAGAGTCAATAAAAAAATTGTGTATGCACAACAGGGGAAATCAGAGTATTGTAACTGTCTTGATTGAAGTTGTTTTGATGCAGATATTAAAAATAAAAAATAGCATAGGCACAGTGTACTTCCCATTGAGATATTCCTCATGGAGGAATTAACCTGTCTAAACAAATATGTCCATTTGAGACACAATCTAGGGTGTCCAGGACAGTTGTAAGAACCAGCAGACCACAGTCTGCAGACACTTACACCCTCTTGGAGCAACAACTGGAAACCGGGCAGTTCACCCCAGTGTAAACTCCTTTCACATATGTGCCTTAAAACTGAGATATTTTTGACTCTGAAAATCTTTATAGGAAGGATAATAAATACAGTTCACGTGTAACACTTCACATGAGAAAGACACCTCCGATCCTTCAAAGGCTCTTGTCATATATTTCTTCTGTAAGACAGAAACATACATCAATTAACTACCCCTGAAATATGGATCCAAATCAAGGTCTTACAAAATGTGTTGTTAACAACACATACTGGTAGTTTATTTCCATTGCATCAATTGTTTTAGTGATAAATAACCCTCACAAAATGCAATGACTTGTTGACAGACAAAAGCATCATCTAACAGTGGACTATTTAGATTTGAAAATGACAAAACTTAATTATTCCAAAATAACATTTCCCTGTGTTAAACTATGATCATTAAATCCATCATCCTTCAGTTTATATGCATAAAACATTTATCATGTCTTCTACAAACAGGAGTCAGTCATCTCAATATAGATTTTTAGACCATTCATTTCATCATGGCATTTCATCGAAAGCCCAGGATTTCATTTATTTTCAGTTACAGAGATAAAGTGTTTGTAAATGATGTGATAAGACCATAAAGAAAAGTGAAGTGAAATTCTGCTCCATACAAAGATGATAAATACAATACCTACTTTGAACACTGGGATTATTGTGTGAGAAAAATGAGATATTGGAAGTCAGTAGCTATGTTTAAGATAAGAGGGTTTTTGCCTGTGAATTTTTCATTAAAGTCAGGGGCAAATAAAGAATTTTCTGAATTATTCAATTTTTTTTAATGGCCATTACAGATCTTAAACTAAAAAAAACCCCTAACAAATGTAGAACAACTGGAACTAAAAGGAAGCAATTTCTGTGATCCTTTACATCTTGTGTTGTGAAATTAGTAAAGGACAGTTTTTCAGTTTAAAAAACCCCCATTTCTATGGCATTAACATGTGCTCTGATGAGATGTGTGATTTTCAATGCTCATTCTAGACAACTAAGCCAGAATCCATTTTTCCAAACAACATATAATCTCTGTGTTTCTGGGTGTTTCCAGCAGAATCCTGACCTTTCAGTTCAAAACCTTATTTGGGCAGTTTGCTGACACATACATTGGGGACATTCATAACAGCATTTAATCTGTACCTCTTGGCATTTTGGCTTCACCTTTGCATGAGTTCATTTTGGCAGGATTTTTTTCTTCTATTGCCCCCACCCCTTTTCTCTCTTTTTCTATTTGGCAGAGTGGCAGCTTCACTCCAAATCACTGCACCCAAGCCTCTTTGAATGATTGTTTTCACTTTTGTAATGCAATCTAAATCATAACTACCATAATGAGAATGTGCTTGCATAATTCCTGTGGGACTTATTTTGCACAGACTGCACAGTGGAGAACATTTTTATTTTATTTGCCAAGGTAACAAAAGTAGTTTTCTATGCTTTTTCTTACTGCAACTATATAGCAGATTAACTTTTCTCCTCTTTCTACCTAAGTTTTTTTCTTTATATAAAAGACCTAAAGAAGAAAACGAAATAAATAATGGATGTACAGAATGTTCTTGGCTTCTGTGTATGCCTACAGGTGTCATTTCATCATATTCATTTGGCTGGCAAAGTGGAAAAGTGCTTGCAACCTGAGGGTTAGCTTGCAAAACAAACAAAAATCAAAATATGTTACAGAAAGGGAAGAAAACATTAAGTTTGGTATACAGTCTCTTTTTGGGAGGAGAAGGGGAATTTGAAAATTAAACACGTATGTCAATCATACCAAATACAATATTAAGAGATTGTTAGAATTAAAAAATGGCTGAGATTGGAAGAGACCTCTGTAGGTCATCTTATCCAACCCTTTTAACAGACACAAGGATCAAAAAGTGAGGAAATACTAGTTTTGAAGTGGTCTGTATAACCTTAAATTGTCTTTCCTCTGGGTATGCATTTAAATATAACTTTGATTATGTGTGTTAAACTTATTTTTTCCATTTTGTCCTCATATTATTTAATACACTGGATTGAGAGAGCTTTCAAAGAGGAATTAGATGCTGATGTTTTTTTAAACTGATTCAGTCACTTTGTGATGTGTCTAAGCCTTTGCTTTTAATACTCAACCTTTATCACTAACAAAAATCATTACACTTCCTCTTGTGTGTTTATATTATGATCAGAGGGTGGGAGTTCATTAGGATATTTTGGCCTCTAGTCCTCATTTTCAGTGCTTACAGAAATGTAGATTTCTACCTCACTCACTCTGGAGTTTTTGAAAGGACAATGATAATTCAAGCACTTTGTCACTTCTGAATCCTTCAGAAGTTAATGACCCTTCTATATGTTAACTGCTCACCCTTTTTCCTATGGGTTTCTTAAACCTGTTTGTAAAGCAGCCTGTGAGCAATATCCAATCCCTCCAGAGGGTTCAGCAAAGTTCAGGTCAAAGCAGTTGGCTGCTGTGGACATAGAGACTGATCAGGGCAGCCCTCAGTGTTTTTGAGAATGACCTCCTTGAAACAGGACGCATTAGATACCTGGTGGGTTCACTGTGAGATGAAGTCTTCAGAGTAGACTTAAGCATCCTGATTCATGATGCAGGTGTTCCTGGTCCTTGTTGCAAGTGCTGCTGTCCTCATGGCTGTAACTAAAATCATCTACAGAGTCCCTGAGAAGAGCTGAACTCCAATACAGTGGATAGATGGTCTATAGGACTATCATTCCTGGTATATGCAACATGTACAAATGACAGGGAGAGCCCTTGGATATATTTTTATATACATATGAGTGTGGGTATTCTCCACAGAGAATGCAAATATATACTGTGCCTCAGATGTCACAGTTGTATGAAAAGACAGCATGCTTACTGCAAATAGGGTATTTGGAGAATTTACATTTTAACAGAATATGAGTGCGTGAGAATTTAGTTTTTTAGGAGATTAGAGCTGGATCAGATTTTCACAGAAGTGACAGAAGATAAGTCTTGACATCAAAGTAATTTCCTTACCGAGTTTCAAACTCCAGCTCCAAAACTTCGACATGCTAGAATCTCTCAATATGATGGTTGCAAGAGTTCTTAATATGACTAAAAGGATATATTTTTACTAACTGTGTTCTTGGAATTATCTGAGCCATTTTAGTCAAGACTTTCCAAACCCAATTCAGTTAGAGACAGATACTCACCACGGAAAATTCAAGCTGTAACAGTTAAATTTTGGCAAACTGTATAAGTAATTGAAAGTAAGTTCTTATAAATGAGCATTAGGCAATCTTAGCTAAAGGCATTACTTCTCCTATTATGTATAAACATACATGAATAACTAATACATTTACTCCTGCTATGCATATACATATACATTATATATGCATATGCATAAGAGGGAATTAGTGTAATAGTTTTTAATGCAGCTGGCAGTCAGGGAGAGACGGCTTTATGTGGAGTGGTGGATTGTACTCTTTAGGCAGAATCCTGAGGTTATACGCTAACATCCAAAGCCTCCAAATTTTTAACATAGATTTAAAGTTCATGAGAACTGTCAGCCCAATGCTTATTAAGAAGGAAGTTCTTTGTTTGGGTACAGCACAGGGCAACACGGAGAGCAGCAGCCCAAGCTTCCTATGTAGCTCTATCAGATGCCTCATCCCTGACCTGGAATGCAGGGAGGGAGGTGAAAGGTTAGTCCATTCTTCATGCTCATTCAATACTTCACTTCTCTGTTGAGTGCCAAAAGAGTATCAATTACTGCCAGTTGTGTGTTGCTTTTTGTAATGTGGACTTATGTCCATTAAGAATTGGACTGAGTCCACAAAACCATCTCACCTCTCATCTGTTGGAAAGTCATCTTGATGGCGATGGCTCTTCCATCATTTCCACAATTGTTGAATTTGAAACAGGTACCTGGATTTAATGTACTTCATTACTTGAGTCATACAGCTTCCCAACTTTTCATTTGTGTTTGGAGAGGAGATGTCAGGGCAGGAACTCTCTCTACTAATACTGATAAAATAGAATGGTAATTGCAATCTTTCAGTACAGCCAGGATGCCTGGTAAATCTATGCTTTTTTAGTCAGGACCTTTTTGCAAGAAAGGTCACAAAACATTATTCAGATAAAATTGCTCTAGTCAGGCAGTGTATGCACATTCTTGATATCCCCTGCAACAACCTAATTTATGGGATACTGCAGTGAGAAACAGGCTGTGATGGTGCTGGTGTAACAGTATCTTAGCAGCAAATAAACACAGTGTGAGAAACTCTTCCTTTTAAAAACAATGTAAAGGAAAGACATTCAATCCCTCGGGCAATTTCTTTTCAAAGTGTTTGAATTCTACAATACCAGAGAGATTCTCAGTGCATCACATGGGGGATATGGACAAATGCCATCTATAAGTTAATTAGTTTTGCATATGCATTTCACAGACATAATTTCAAATACTTTGCCCTTACTTTCACTACTTTTTGGTCTGTGTGCATATAATTTACCCTAAAAAGGCATAACTGCATTTATAAGTGACAACTCTATCTAAGTAAGAATGCTGTACTAATTTAAGTCCAACCATTTTTTAACTGGCCATTGTTACACTTTTGCATAAAGCTATCATGGGTATCCTAGAGCCTAGGATTTTCATCTTTCCAAGCACAGACTTTCTGCAGCCATTCCTCTCTCTCTCTTTTGTTCTTTCCCATGATCCCTGTTTCAGACCTGCCCTTCTCAGCTCTCTCACATGCATATATAGCAGCACTGGGATTTTACAAACTCTCCCTTCCAAATGTTTGCCTCGGGAGCAAGAGGACCAGGAACAGCGATAGGTAATCCAGAAAGGAATGGCTAGTGCTAACAAAGAAAAATCTCTGGCAATGCAAAGACTCCACCCCAGTGTGCTGTTGAAGATGGGGAGCTGTGCTGGGGGAATACTGCTGTGTTTGCGCTCTTTTGTTCCTGTACTTTTTTGTAGGCAATGGCTGTAGGACAGTGTCAGAGCCAGGACACTGCTACAGAGCTCTGTGTTTCAATCCTGACGATGCTGGCAGCAAATATTGAGTCCCTTTCTAAGCATGAGTACAGCTTGTTAAAGTACGGCACACGATGAGAGGTTGAAACTTTGGCCTGCTACTCAGCAAGGGCCTCAAATTGTGGGGCTCAAATCTGGATCCAGACTCCTCTGGATTTTCAAGTTATTCAGGTCTATGGTTTTGGCTCTGGCTCATCTGTCCTAAAAACAAAGTGAAGTTGACAAATGTCTCTCTTAGGCAGCTGCCCCAAAGGACCGAATATCATTACAAAAAAGACATTAAAATACAAAAGGCCTTAGCAATTTGTATAGGGTTTAGTTTCCAGTAATGTTGTAAGAAGCCTGCCAGCATTTTGGTGAAAGGGGACTGGAGCACAAATCTTGTTAACCAAATTGAATGAGGAACAAAACAGCCTCGCTACGCACTCCCAGTGAAGTCAGTGGCAGAACTCCCACTGGCCGTGGCAGTGCATGATCCAGCCTTTTCAGTATGGAATGCAAGCACTTTCCATTTATTACCTGGTCAATAAGTTACCAAGGACTTTTCATTCAAAAAAGCAACCCCATTTACTACCCTATTTATGAACCACATTTGGGAGTTTAATATGATCTGAAATATAAATAGATATAAACCTGGTATTTTCTCTGAACATGAATCTCTATGAATAGCAGTAAAAAGTATAATGAAATAAAAGTGTAATACAACCCAGGATCTGGTCATCTTCATAAAAGACCAACCACGCTGTATTCCAAAGTATAGAAATAAACTTCTTCTTTCTTCTATATATAGAAAAATATAGAATACTTTCTACTTAGCACTCGGTCTTCATGAGGATAGGGTGAAGCAAGTTTTACTCCTCTCTCAAAAGCTAATAGCTATCTTACTGTGCTGCTTACTAACTGGTGGATCCACTGGGGTATTTAGGAACCAAAATCTTTCTAGCCTCAGTGAATCTATGTGTGATAACAACATCCATTCAGAAGGTGAGAGAGATGTATTTGTTGTGCTCTAAATTGATGACCTAGATTACTATTAGCGATATGATGGAGCAGAGTTATTGTTGATTGTGTTGATGGTCAGTACATGCCTGCTGGTGCTTACTGCAGGTAAGTACCAACTCACTACTGTCACAGCAGTGTACCATGGGCTACAGACAATGCTGGAGAGAACTAGTTTTTTTCCCAGGCTTCTTGCAGATCATGCTGATTAAAAAAAAATCAACATGATTTAAATCAAATTTTTGACATTAATGAATTAATTAAAAGAACATCCTGTCCTGGATTCCAAGTTATGTTCATTTAAAAAATGCTATTTTCTCTATACTGATGATTAATTTTTATTTATTTTGCTCTTTTTTAGTTCAATGATCTTGTAAAAGCTTTTCATTCTCTCCAGTCTTCTTCCACTGCCAACATAGCTCAGTACAACCCAGACTTCTTAGCAAACATTACTACACATGCCAGTATTCTGTCTAATTTTAACTAAACATTCAATAATGCTAAGCTATTTTAGTACCTTGGGCCCACAGTCTCCAAGGTATTTAAGCACAGAACTCCTGTGAGTATCTTGGCTTTGTTGCTTTCTAAAAATGCTAGAATTCTCATACGTGCTAACTGGGCAATGGTAAATGAACAACTAATTCTGCTGCTGTATTTACATAAACTTTTATAAATTACACTCTTTCAATGTGGAACATGATTATTAATCATCCCATTCAGTTCTGTGTAATATGCAACTAAATAAGGAACACAGTGGACCCTTTGTAATTACTTACCCTAACTTAACTTTTAAAGCCAAACACATTGTGACCTTATACTGATTTGGGGTTTATTAAACAGACTCCTATACGGAATGAAAGAAAAGAGAAGAAAATGTTTACATAAGATTTTTTGACATTTATTAACCCCTCGAAATCTCTCTTATACAGTAGTCAGTAAAACGTGCTGGGTGTACATATGGGCACAGTAATTAGCACGTATGTCAGAGAAACAAATGAACTCTTTCTGTCAACACAGAAAAGGCCAAGAGAAGGGTAAATCAAGATTATTCTCTAGTTATGTGGAATCCAAATAATTAAAAATAATCTGCTGTCCTTAAATGCTACAAATTATTAAAAACACTGAAATATTCAGGTTTATCTTCATGATTGTTTGTTCACTAAATTATTAACTCTCGAAGCTGTCAAACTGCTGACCTCTCTCTCCCCTTCCACTGCCTGCTCCCCAAATCTGTTGCATTGCCTAATTTTCTCTTGCTTAATTAACATTGGCACTAAATTTAGAATTGTCAGAGCCTGAAAGGACAATTTATGATCTATGCATTCCTGTATTAGCACTAATGGAAATAGTGCTTGGGGAAGTATTAATCTAAATTTGAACATTAGTTTAGGATCATATTTTTCTCTGTCCTGCCCAGTATACTTGCAAGCACATGACATGGCCATGCAGATAATAGACTTCAGATAAGAGACTTTCATCCACAGGAACTCTAAACCATTGGTTTGCATACAGAAATATCATGCTTTGACTCAGTCAGTCGGGGGTATTTACAACAGTGATAGCCAGGGGAATGCAGGAAGTTGTACTGACCTAGGAAAAAAAGTCAGAGCTCTTGGTGTTACACTTTCTGGAAGGCTACAATACAGCTTCATAAACAGTGATAATGACTAAAGCAGAGAAACCTGCACCTCCTCTGCTCTGGGGCCCATTGTGATGGGAAGCAGGAGAATTCTCGTTTGGCACTGCCAGCACCCAGCTGCAGGAGCTGCCTCGTGTTCCTCCCACACTGCCTGCCTGAACACTACTCTCCTGTAGTCTGGCCCATAAAACCCATTTTTTGAGAATCTGCCCCTTGTCTTGAACTATCTTGAGAGAATCGTGCTTTCTGAGGTTCAGCATCTAGTAAATCCTGCCCCTAGGCAAGGAAGGGAATGGCCATTTCATGTTTTCTGCAGCTGCCTAGCCAATGTATGCAGAGCAGCACGAGGAGGGAGAGACAAGTACAAGAAGCAAAGGATGATACAGGGAGAAGGGGGTTTATGCTTTTAAAATAGTGAACCAAATGAGGAGCTGAAAAATGTCTGTAGGCCTAAGAAGGAAGGGCCATGCAAACAAGTAGGGGAGATTTGGGACGGTGAGAGCCCTGGAAAATAGGAGTCCTACAAGTGCCCTAAAAGGGAGTGGTGAGGAAAATATGATGGAGAGATTAAATCCTGGAAGCAGGTTTAGAAAAAGTGCTGTTAGTGAGGGACCAATAGGAGAAGCAGTGAGCAAAATGTAAACGTGAGATGGACCAAGAAGGGCTGTGCAGAGAGGAGCTGTTGTGGGAAGTACAAATTGGTTCCAGGCAGGAAAATCCAGGAATGACCACTAAGGATCGTGTCTTGGAGGGCTTCCTGTGGGGCACTGAAGATGTAAATCTGTGGTTTCTTTTAATGTTGTTGTGCCCCTTTTTGTGTGTGTGTGTGTGTTTGTTTGGTTTTGTTCGGTTTGGTTTTGTTATTTCCTGTGACACAAGAATAGTTTCACGAGACATAACTGAGAATTTCAACACCTTTCCATGAAAGGCATCCAAATGATTGAAAGGTAAAGCTTTCAGAAAATGTAGAGTCTTTGGGTATCCTGCTAAAGGTTCAAATATTCTTCCAGAGAACATATTTTGTCTTAGAAAAAAAAGGTATGCTTTCAGTCTTGTCAGAAAAATAAGTGAGCATCTAGTCTGAGAGCCTGTTTAGTTGCCAGTGAGCAACAGCTTTTATGGGCTACATACAACTATGTGTGGCTGGAAAGTCCACTCAAAAGAAAAGAATAAAAATGTCTCAGATATCTTCAAATTTGATTTGCTCTTCCAAAGAGCAATGCTTTGATATGTCTGTGGAGATGATTAGCACAGCCTCCACATAGAGGTTACTTGGACTACAACAGCCAAGTAGATAAAAATAGTCTTCTTTGATACAAATTCTGAGAAGTAATAAAAGTTCATTTCCCATTACAGTAAGAAAATCCACAGATAGTCTCCTATTATTGGGCTACTCCTTTTTTCTGCATTTTTGATCATTAATTATTATGCATGGAAAACATGTTCATGCTAAAAAACCACATTATCTTCTGCTTCAATGGCCTGTAGTCAAATGTATTTAAAAGCTCAACACTAATTATATATAATATCCTCTCTTTTTTTGCCCCGGTAGGTAACCTTAGGAAATATTCTGAAATACTTCACATAATTTTGCCTCAGGAAAAAGCAATGTTCATTGAGTACTGTTGGCTAAACCTTTAAAAAAAACCTTTTCATTTGGGTATGCCACTGTTTCTCATCTCACTGTCCTGAGATAATACAACTTCATACTCCTTTGGTTTACTGGGTCTGACAAAAGGTTTTTGATATTTCTTATGAATTTTGATTCTGCATCTCAATCATATAGTAGCTGAATAGTCAGAAGTTTGAAAGATTCCAACTATTAGTCACCATGACTAATTTTTTTAAAAAAGAGCTTTATGCCACTTATGAGTGACTCCTTATCTGCAGTTTGCAGGGGAAAAAAAAAAAGTACANGTGTGGTGGGGAAAAGGAACTCGACACTGGCTGAATTTATTTTTATTTTATTTTATTTTATTTTATTTATTTTATTTTATTTTATTTTATTTTATTTTATTTTATTTTATTTTATTTATTTTATTTTATTTTTCCACTGGAAATGGATTTCTGCTTGGAAAGCGGTCTCCACATGACCATGGCAGTTTATTTTATAATTTCCTTTATAGTAGTTTCTACACCTCTTCTACATTTATGGGGTTGGCGCATGCTTGTAGACTAAAACTGGATGGTGGAAGTCCATGAAAGCAGTATTTGGAAGCGAGGTGATCCAGTCCAAATGGATTTTGTCCTAACTCAACATTTTCACCCTGCCTGCAGATACTGATAGGAAAGATGAGTGTTGATGTCTTTACAAAGGGTGAGAGTCTTTAGGAGAAATGGGTGCTAATGTCTTTGAAATGGGTCTTAATGTCTTTGCCAACTTCAAGCACCACAAGTTTGTCACAGAAATCAAGACAGTTTGATACAGGNCTCCTTTTTTATGCATTTTTGATCATTAATTATTATGCATGGAAAACATGTTCATGCTAAAAAACCACATTATCTTCTGCTTCAATGGCCTGTAGTCAAATGTATTTAAAAGCTCAACACTAATTATATATAATATCCTCTCTTTTTTTGCCCCGGTAGGTAACCTTAGGAAATATTCTGAAATATTTCACATAATTTTGCCTCAGGAAAAAGCAATGTTCATTGAGTACTGTTGGCTAAACCTTTAAAAAAAACCTTTTCATTTGGGTATGCCACTGTTTCTCATCTCACTGTCCTGAGATAATACAACTTCATACTCCTTTGGTTTACTGGGTCTGACAAAAGGTTTTTGATATTTCTTATGAATTTTGATTCTGCATCTCAATCATGTAGTAGCTGAATAGTCAGAAGTTTGAAAGATTCCAACTATTAGTCACCATGACTAATTTTTTTAAAAAAGAGCTTTATGCCACTTATGAGTGACTCCTTATCTGCAGTTTGCAGGGGAAAAAAAAAAAGTACAGGAAAGTAAACATAGGGATCTGTTCAATTATGGATAAAGAATGCACTATTTTATGGCTATTTATAAAAATCATGAGTAAAGCATCAAAGAAACTTTGTTTTTGAATTGTAATGAAGAAGACATTATTTCCTTCAGTTTTCTCCTATCACAATACACAAAGAAAGAGGGACAAAAATTGCAAACTCATAAGAACCACTTATGGATTTTCAAGAACTTCTCCACAAACTGACCCAAGAGTTGCTACAAATGTTTGGATTTATGTATGGATATTAACCAAACATTGGACAGTAGGAATACATGTCATGCATAGAGAGGGGAAGACTCATTTGATAATGTGAGCAATGAAGGCAAATAGTGAACTGCATATGAAATATAAGCTGAACAAAAACACCAGGTCAAATTTTTGCCTGCTTTTCTCTGCTCCGCAACAAGCACAGATAAAGCCAGCTTAAACTATTCTTTGATGATTTGTGGTTACCGNTTTGAAATGGGTCTTAATGTCTTTGCCAACTTCAAGCCCCACAAGTTTGTCACAGAACTCAAGACAGTTTGATACAGGTTGAACTCCTGAACCTCAAGGTAATACACAAATGGGTTCATGCAAAGCCTTTTGCAGAGCCCAGACAGTCAGAACTTCTGGTGGATCTGCAGAACCCAGACAGTCTGAACTTCTGAACATTGGGGCAAAATGATATGCTCAAAGGGGGAATATGTGGTAGGTGGTTCAAGAAGGCTGTCTTCCTAACACCTCAGCCAAGGGGGAAAGGAAGAGGGCAACATGTGACCTGGAGTTTAGGATTAAAGGAGGCTGTGTCCTCTGAAACCTCAAGAGAGAAACCCCATGGGAGTATGGGCCAGTAGACTCTCTCCCATTATTCAAATAAAGTTGAAGACTCCTTTATCTCCTTCCTGGACTTCGGCTTTTCATAGTGTGAGTCTCCACACAACACTGACTGTAGGTGCAGTGGCTCCAATAGCAGACAGACATGCAGGAGTAGAATAATGCTGTCTGAAAAGTATGGACAATTTGGATAAGGAGCCAAACCAGTGTAGGTGCCTCTGTTCATTAAATGACTGAGTTCCTGTTACACATTTGTCCCATGTGTTCAATGGAAGGCAAAACACCCCACTCCTTGCTTCTTGCTATAGGTAGGCATCAGTGGCTTCTTCCCAACCTAAAATTTGGCCTTGGCTAAGGATGTAATGAGCACCTCCATTCATTATTGTAGAAATGCCTGTATCTGGGACACTGCATGAAAACACCTCAGAGGCTATATTCAGGTTATTGCTGCTATAGGCTACAAAGAGCACATTGCTGCAGCCTCAGCACTGCTCAGTATTACCCTCCCTTGGCCTTGATCCTGAAGCTGCTGCCAACTCCAGTTGCTGCCATCTCCGAGGCTGTCTGCCTGTCCATAGCCCGTGGTATCCAGGGGGATCCTATAGCTTTGCAGACATTATCTGAGGTGTGTCTGGCAAGTGATCACAAAGAGTTTTCTTCATGTGTGTGCTGACGGGTTTGGAGAGCCCCAGCAGACCACAAGCAGTCTTGTAGTATTGCTTTCTCCCTTTGAATGGAGCGCCTACAAGCTGATCCTGGGCAACGAAGCACCATGACCTTCTGCACATTGCAGTTGAAGCCTGGCCTTTGTGAACACTCAGCAAAGCTCAGTCTCCAAAGCAATTATGGAAAGTGAATGGATACAGCACACCTGATGGGAGCCCGTTAATAAAGCCACAATCTTTTTTTTTTCCCTTTTTGTTTTGGCAGTGTTACCTCCAGCCTGGATGCTTTTGGCATAAAAGGTATTCAAGAAGTGAAGTTTTTCCCTTACAGCACAGGCAACCAGGTGGTTTCCCCAAGGCTCAGCATCGGTTGTGAAAAGTGCTGGTGATGAATACCAATCTGATGGCAATAAGGGGCAGATGATTTCAGCCAATGCAACCCTTTCATGTTAATGTTATTGCCAGAGAACTGAGAGTTTTGGTAAATCCATTGCTTGTATAGCAAAATGCATTACTAAAAGAACCCAGCAATATTAAGAGCAGGAAGTTTATTTTTCCCCAAATTGCTTTTGTTTTGTTATTCCATTATTATAATATTTCTTCTGCTTCCTTTCAACATGATTGTTTTTCAAATCCTAAACAAAAGAATAAGGCAAATTATTCTGCAGCAGTATATGAGTTGGCATAGAGTAACAGAAGGAGCTATTATGATCTGTCAGACAACTACTTATTTAGAGACTTTTGAAACTACTGATAATTGACTTAGTAGGATAAAACAGCTTTTCTGGAACTGATGTAGCCTATTGTTTAAGTACTTACCACATTTGCTGCAAGTCATTTAAAAATATTACTGACCCTGGTTAAACTACTACAGACATGAAGGAATGGTGATAATGTGAGGTGCAATGGTGCTATTTTAATACCATTTTACTAAACTGACTACATAAATAAGATTTGAACTGTAAGGTGGTCACAAATTTAAACCCCAGTGGCAAAGTCAGTAAGAGTCAGCTGGAGACAGGAAGAAACAGATAATAATATGCAAGGCACTCGGCTGTGTCAGCCTGACAGCCTCTCTGTCTGCTCCACAGGACTCCTGTGAAGGTTGCCATGGGCTCAGATCCATGTGTCCCTGATGCATATTCAATACCAGACCCCATCTCACTCTCCAGAACAGGGTAAGTTGTGCAGACATACAAGACTGACACATGCACATAAGCAGCCACATCAGCTGGAGCAGGGAATTGGATGCTTAGTGATACCCAAAGACCTGTGGGAATCAGTCCCCTAGGTCCCTTGGAAGCATAGAAAACCTGAGAAGGCATTTGTAAATCTAAATCTTGAAATTTGGGCATCTTGTCAAGCTGTGCTGCACAGTTTCATGGCAGTGGTTGCTGTTCATGGAGACAGATGTGGGCTTGCTTTAATGCAGCCCAGCATAGCTGGGAGATGCATTAAGGAGCTCAGAGGTTTCTCATTTCTATTTCTATGGTTAGGACACCCTTCTGGGAGGTGCAAAATAGGAGTCTGGATAATCTCCATCTGAGAAAGACACTGAACAAAGTCTCCCACATCACATGCCCCAGTCTCTGAAAATTTTGATGCAAAAGATTCTGGTGGGAACTGCCTGTGCTTTGTATTAGAGAAGATAACAGGATCAGTTCCCAATGAGTGGCCATTGCTTTTCTTCATTAATGAGGGGAATGCAGGTAAGGACTCGCTGGCTTATTATTTTTTATGTTTTCTCAGACAGAATGAAGTTCACAAGCCCAACAGGTCCTGGCAGCATCTGATCTGTGTGGTTTCCACTCACGTGCTCCCACAACCATTCAGGATGTTTGTGAGAGGTGCAATGCTGTCTGGATCCTTTCTAAGCATTTGCTGTACTCTTGATCCCCATACATGCTGTGGACATAGCTAGGATTCCTGTACTGCTCTGTTGCTGCTCTGATTTGATTGTTGGGCAAATCTTGTTTCTATTATGATCACGTGCACATGATACGATCTAATATGATAATGGAAAATCTTGTTTCTAATATGATCATGTGCACAGTCCTCAAGTTCTACTTGAGCAAAATTTCCAGCTGGAAAAAGTTCCAGTATCTGCCAAAACATAGATTTAAAAAGCTTTAAAACCCTAAGAAAATTTTTGAGGAATTGTAAAAAACCACAAAATTGTAAACCCTTTGTGGCTATTACAAGGGTGAAATATTTTAGAACAAAAACTGAGCAGAATTTGGCAATTTCAGGTTCCAGTACTAATCTGGACATCTTCTTACCTGAAGTATGAAAATGTTTATGGAGGTGCATGTTTGTTGAAGATGTTGCCAGTTACCACTAAGAAAAACAGAGACCCATCTTTTCCAAGTTCATAGCATGGCATTGGGTATAGCAACAAAGAAATGATGAAGTCTGAATTTGTCTTTACTATGCTTGCACAAATCTGACTCACTTTACTTTCAGTGGAATTACTCCAGATTTACACTGATATGAGAAGATAATTTACCTTGCCTAGATTTTTACCTACACAAAACAAAACAAAATAAATGCCAGTCACAAACCCTGGATGCCCTTTACTGTGTTTGAAGAATGTTAAATAAAACTGACTGGCTCCAGCAATTATCTCCGAATCATGATCCCTCAGTTGCAGCATAAATGTAGCAAAAATTTAATTAGTCACACCAACAAAATCACTAACTTTGTTGGTTGCTAAAAGTGAAATATCTCTCCTCTTTGTGACAATCTCAATGTTATGGGTAAGACTTGGATTCTTGTTGTATATGAAAGCAATATTTATGGAAGAGGCCATTTATCAGCTAAAGACAAGATAGACTGTGGCTAAATTCATAGGCTGAGACAGAGAAAACAATACTGTTTTTATGAGCATCTTTGTAGGACTGTACAGATATATTGTGTACGCTCTATGGATATATTTACCTACATGAAAGTAAACATACATCTAAAACTTAAAATTGGATATAAAGCAAAGCAAAGGGGTATTAAGAATGTGAAATTTGAAGACACTGCATTTTTGACTGTCTTTTCCCAAGAGAAAATCTGGGGAAAGGGCTAAGAGAAACTGGTCACTGGAAAAGCAGGTCACACCCCTATTTTTTGGGAACAGTCTGAGTGATCCACCTGAAACCTTTTGGAAAGAAGCTTATCTGACAGGAAAATCTATTCTGCAGCAAGCACAAGCCACTGACCATCAAGCATAATCTACATTCTTCAAAGCAATTCCATGATTCCCTTGGGAGGTCGATACGTCCACTTTTGTTAAGGGATCACCAAATGTATAAAGTAGTGAGTTATGGGGCACTGTATTACATTTCTATCACAAAGCTCATAAGCCATCAGTGCACATGCCTTTGGACCTGTTGTTTGCAGCCTGTGCTCTGGTTCAAATCTGGTTTATGGGCATCTTTCTGGAAAGTAGCCTTTCCCTGCAGGAGGAAAAAAGCTGTGATCAGAAGAGCCATTCACACGCAGCTCTTAGGGCCTGTTCCTGCCAGCTCTCACTACAGGCTGTTGTAATGAGCTCTACTTTTCTGAGATGTTCTTTTCTCTTCTCACTATTCTTGTGGTTACCCAGGAATGTCAACATGTTCTCATGCTGAAATTGCAACAACAGTGTAAAAGCTCTTTGAAATAAAAGAGTGAGAATGAAACAGAAGGAAGAAAATAAGAGAGAAGAAAAAAGGCTAGAGAAAAAAATAAAATTAAAAAGACAAGCTATATCTATTTTCACATCTTTGTTTGGTTTGGTTTAGTTTGTTTATTTGTTTGTTGTATTTTCCTGGAAAGAATGTTCACTAAAAGAAGAACTTTGTTTAGAATTGGTGAAGCGTGTTGAAAATCCATCAGCTTCTAGTAACATGCCAGGTACATTCTAGTCCATTTTGAGCCATGAATTATTTGGTCTGGAATGGATTTATGAATGTTCATGATGAAATCATTCTCAGAACAGACAGAATTAATTTGTAAATAAAATATTCTGTGAAAGAACATTGCATAAGTTTTATAGCATATAACTTTCTCTTTGTCTTGTCTTTTTTCTTTTGTCATTAAATACAGATTTTACCTACTATTTTCAGTTAAGTCCTAAAAACAAGTTTTAGAGTGTATTCATAAGACAACTTATGTATGTAAATATATTTAGATGTACATGCAAATTAAGCACAACCCTTAGTCTGTCAGAGTGGTAAATGTTGTATTTTGCTGCACAAAAGGCTAAAGACCTCTGGGTCAGAGGGAATTTTTATAGATGTGTAGTATGGGATACTAGCATTATCCTAAGTGGTGGCACTCTATAATGTTGCTCATTATTATTTCTTAGCATTAATTAGAGAGTGACAGATTAGTTTCAAAAAACCACAAGTGTAAGTTAAAGAACAAATTTTAACCTTGTGCTCTTATAACTGCCCTGGTAAGAGTAATTTTCTGACTGCACCTTCCACAACTGACTTACCCTCCCATCCAGACTTTTCCCTTGACATTTGACCCTTCTGTTGAAGAGCCTTAGCCCTGAAGGGAATCAGCTCTTGGCTGTCTGCTGATGTCCAATGTTATATGCCCTGTGATCTAGGGAAAAAAAAATACAGGTTCAATATTCTTGTTCAGACTTTGCAGCATCTCTTACTCTCACATGGACAGTATGGTGGGACAAAAATGAGAAGCAATGTGGGGTTTGTCTGAAGACACATGAGGTTAAAGGTAAAAGAAAAGCCTTTAAAGAGAGTAGGAAAGGTCTGAAAAACCCTACATGAGTCAGCCAAAATGCTTATTGAATTTACAATTCCACCAATAGACCCGGCTGCAAGGTCAATGACAAAGTCAAAAATATATAGAAAAAAAAGACAAAGACTAGTGCTCAAGGACAATCTCAAAGAACCAGAAAAATACTGGGACACACTCAGGTAATCTTATGGTTCCTGAGAAACAAGATTGCTCAACATTTTGAAGTTTTTATCCCTAAAAATTATACAAATGTTAACCTTAATAATATGAAATTGAAAAAATTCTCCTTTGTAGGTGGTAATTAAAAAACAGTATATTACATGCTGGCTGCTAAATATTGTCAGACATATAGGGAATATATTAATATAAGAATCCATTTTATCTGTTAGTTTTAATAATTCTTCAGTTTTATCACACGTGAGCAGACTGTAAATTATACTGAAAGATATATAAACCAATTATTTTAGCAGTCTTGGGTGAATGGGAAAACTAGGAATAAGTAAGATTCCCGTCTCTTAAAGCTATCAATCAGGTGACATTAGAAATGGCTTGAATCTTAAGTTTCATCTCAGAGATTTCAGTTTTGTTAGTGAGATTTTAAGGCCACCTACTGTTAATTCACTTTCATAAGTGTATTAAAACATTTTTTTAAGGTACTCCATTCATACCTGAAGACATAGAGAATAAACCTGTTGATGGTGTGATCTCTGCTCAGGTAAAAGGATCTCTTGAAGAAATTTTGTGTATTCGTATTTCATATGTAAAAGAGAAAGAGTTCTCCCCCATCTTCTAAATTTTTAAGTAAAGTAGAAATTTAAAAAAAAGACAACTAAAGAAATGTTTTAAAAATTAATTAATTAAAAAAGAAAGGAGAGAACTAGAGTGAAGGAAAATCAAGAAAGCGCAAATATATGGGCAAATTCTGGAATTAGTCTAAAAATCAAAATGTGAAAAAGATGGCCAGGAGAGAAGGTTAAAAAGGACCATAATCCTTGACAAATTAAAACCAAAATCACAAAAAAACATGCCAAACTTTTAGAGAAACTAATCTTTAGTGAAGCTGCTTCTTATTCAAACCTATCAGAAAAAGAAAGCCAGCCCAGTTCCAAGATATTGTTAAGAAAGAATATTTTTCTCACATGTAGTGATTGGAGATAGGCTGACTGGATCATTCCTATATCACAATCATTCTATAAAGGGAATGAGCCTGAGGAAATTTTTCAGACTGATCTGTCAATGAAAGAGTTTTCAAATAAGCTAACACACTTAAGAGCAACAAATCACTAAAACTTAGTAGCACTGTCTCTAGACTTCTAAAAAAATGTAAATATAAAATTGTTGAGCTGCTAATTAACACTTGAGATTATTGTTTATATCTGTCTTATTGTCAGAGAAACGAACATGACAAACATGTCATGAAGCTTTAAAGTAAAGTTCTACTCATGATTCTGGGAAATATGAATCAGTAAATCTGATTTCCACAAAACCATTGAAATTAAATGATCTGATAATGAATAAATTTAGTAATGCAGTGAGGAATATGACATATTTGGGAATAGGCTTTTGGTGAAAGTCATAGTTTTATTACAGTTGAGAAAAGAATAAAGGAATATGTGGATATGGCTGATCCAAAGGATACAATGTATGTGGATTTTTAAAAGGCATTTGACATTATCTCTTTTGAAGAAACTAAGCACTCCTGAGATAACAGAGGAATTTTTCTTTTGGATTAATGAGTGATCAAAGAAGGTTAGAAACAAATGACATGTTTATACAATAGAGAAATAGAGAAGGCTTATGTACCCAAAAATTTGCAAAATCTTCTTAAGATCAGTACTGGGACATATGTAAGTTCAACATAGTCTGGAACTGAAAATGAGGATGAAGCTGTTGTCAGTCACTGTTAAGTCTCTTCAGCACACAGACATTTTTGGCATAGTCTGTCTTGAAGTTGACTCTGAAGAGTTACAAAAGGATCTCACAGCCATGAAAAACTAGAGAATAGCTTATCAAATTAAATTCAATGTCAATGAAATCAGGGAAGTGTGCACAAAAAAGTAAGTTTTGCTCCAGGTACACTGTCAAGGGTTATAAACATATTTTTATGAGATATAATAATTGTGTGTAGTTCTCTGAATGCATCAACCCAATAACAAACGGTAGTGAAAAAGGTAAAAAGAAATTGAGCAAATAAAATTTGTGGAGAAAAGTCTTTCTCTTTAAGTTGGCCAATTTACCTATTTTTTTTTAAAAGAGATTAAAACTATCAGGAACACTTCAAGTCACAAAATTCAAAGCCGCATATTTAAAGAAAAAGGGCATAACAGAAGAGATGCCAATCATTAGTTAATAATACCACAAAATGATGGAAATGTACTCACTGAACTGAGAGTCTGGTTTCAAAAAATTCTGCCAGCCCAATCATTCTTTGTCTTGGAGAGGCATGCTTTCTAATGTGCACTGAGGTTCTTCATCTGTTTTCCAAAGTGTTTTCCCAAATTCTGATCCAAGCCAGTCATCACCTGAGAGTGTCTCCCACGTCTGGAATGGGATGTTTGTAAATGCTCCTCTCTGTCTCAAAGCCGACACTCGGCTGAGCACTGGCCCTTGGCGAGTTGGGACCTTCGCCCCCTGTCTCCTTTCTGCTGGTGTTCCACCTAGAAAGATTTGTTCTAAAGACAACAAATGACACATACTTTTAAACACTTTTAAACACAAACAACAATCATACTTTTAAATAATTTTCTTTTTGCCTGTAAGAAGCAAGCTTTTGTGCTATCAGGGCCCTGAGAGGACCCACAGGCCTTCTCATCTCCCCTGGCATTACCACAGCCTGCCCCATCCATGGGATTCTGTCTCCAGCGGTGCCACAGCTGTGCCCTGCCCAGCCTCCTGCTCTGGTGGGCTCCCAGGGCTGATGTCTCACCCAGCCTTGGCCATCCCCATCCCCATGGAGCCTGTCCTCTCCACTGCTGTCTGGACTGGTGCTCCCTGCCCACCCCTGGGGAGCCCTGCAGTCCCAGCCCCTCTCCAGGCATGCCACAGGTCCTCAACACCTGCATTTACTTCCTCATCCATGTATACAAAAAAAAGTGAGTCTGGAAAATGTGGTTAATGTTACTAAAAATCACATTCTCCAGCCTAAGTCCAACCAGAAGTCCCAAGCAGTGGTGGCCTGTGAGCATATGAACCTGAACTTATTTAGATGACAGCAAACAGGCAGAACAAAAAGGGTATGAAAGCAGGTTTCTCTTTTAAGAGGGAGAGTTGGGTCCTCAGTTTATTACTTCACTGTGAAGTGGCATTGTGCCTTGTTGAACAGCAGCTTTGTCTTTACACAGAAAGTGGCTATTATTTGTCAAAAGGGACATAGTGATTTCTGTGCAGAAGTGTGTATTTTTGTGCAGCATTTTTAGCTTTTGAAGTATTATCTTGATAAGTAACAATTCATAAACATTTCATCTCACTAGCAAATCCTGAAACAATTATTACACCTAAACCATAATTAAAAAGAGGAAAAGTAACTGGTGCTACCACTCCAGTTTTATATTTGCATAACACAATTAAAGGTAAAAAGATTTTTCCCAGTGCATGTCAGGACCTATGCTCTCTTTATAGGTAATACAGATACTTTTAAACTTCCCTCCCTATTTCACTTTAGAAGACCAAATTATGAAAAAGTGCTGACCAATCAAACAGTTTTAAAGGTACTTATGTATCATGTTTTGTAAATAATTTTCATGTTTTTAAATAGAGAAATCATGGAAGAGACAATATACTGAATTCCAAAGTGGGGATCTCACCACAGGTAGCAGGAGACTAAGATATAAACACTGAGATAAGTAATTTCTACTAATACAGGGTGAATGGCACCCTGAAATTCAAAGGCATGCATTCTAATTGGGGATTTGGTTTCTAAATATTATTTCTTTAAAATAAAAGACAACTTGGCAATGGGGTTTGCCATGTATTGTGGCCTATTTAATAAACAAACACAGAAATCACTGATTGAAGATATTTAGTTAATTAGTGGAAAAGAGCTTTGACGAATGCCAGGAAATAATTTCACAGCCGAGGCATAGTTCTATCTCTGTTTTGAATAATTCATAGAAAATACTCCTCTAAAATGCCAAATATTTTATTCCTGGATAAAGCTGACTGCCTTATTGTCTACTTTATAAGTCAGTTATAGATTATGTCTACTTTTTAATTCCCACAAGGAAATGACATATTTTCGTCCCATTAAAGATTAACATTCACTTTGACCCTGTACTTTATGAAAATAAATTCAAAATGTTACATTTTTTGATAGCACTACAGCTCTAAATTTGCTGATTAATATCCATGGGAATATGCAACTCAAGCTGCAAGGTAGTTAAAATAAAAAAGTGCTCCTTGTGCTTTGGTTGCAGCTCAGAGAATAGCAGGTGATCACTGTTTACCCTGCTAAAGGAAGCCGTTCGGTGAGAGAAAGCTCATTTTGGACCAAAGTTGAATGCCACGCCTGAGTGATTCTACTCCTAATAAAGTAGCCCAGAGTCTCATTCATGTTGTTTCATTTGAATGAGAATTAGCTACTGGCGATGGCATGTCCAGGAGCTGCTATTTTAAAATGTTTCTCCAGGCATGTTTATTAGCCTTTCAGTCTAAGAATTTGAGAGTAATCTGGTAATGAGTCCGCACTTCCCACGTTTGACTTTGCCCATGAAAGTCAAGCAAATGCAGCTCAGGAAGAAGCAGGGGGAGTGGGGACAGAGTGTCCTCTCCCAGTGACAGCAACCCTTGCTGTCTGGTGGGCACCATGGAGGTGGGGGGAGCTATATATTTTCATTAAGTAAAGGAAATGTATCTGCTCAGTGTGATTCCAGTGAAACTAGACAGGAACCCATGCTCAGAGAGCACAATGTCAATGCAATCACCATACATAATACCATGATCACTACCAGATCTCGGGCAAAATGTTGAAACAAGCTGAGATATGATTGCTTTTTTTTTTTGTAGGTAACAGATTCTCCTACAAGCATTTGAAAGAATCTGTCCTGGAAAAGCTGGTGGCTTTTGCCTGTTAGACCTTTGCAGGGCAGGAGAGTTTCACCCGACATCTCTGAGGCCTGGTTGTGTAACAAGAGAGGCTGGGATGTCTCCTCTTATTTGCACAGAATGTCAGAGCTCCTCAAAAACCACAGTTCACATGCTGTAATCATGAGCAGCATCCTTCTCTAACCAGTCCACAGCAAAATGAAAACTACTGGGGTCTAATTTCATCTTCTCACAGGCTACCAAAACAAGCCAAAAATTCTGCATGCCTCATGAACTCACCTTTTCAATATGGATTACTATTTTTTTATTTTCTGTAATTTTTTTTTCCTTCCATATAAAATTAAAAATTATAAGATATTTAGACTGTTGCGGTTGGTCAACTAGCAAGAATCTCTGAAGTTTTTAGGGAAAATGTTCCCTAAAGTTTTTAGGGAATCTCTGAAGACTATATGGAAAATGGTGAAACCCCTCATTTGAGTTCGTTCCAGGTACCTCTGATATACAGGTAATCAGAAATATGTTAAGTAGTTTCTAGCCATGCAAAGTTAAATAAATAGAAGGGAGGTTAAAAATTCAACTCGCCTAGCAGGTTTGAAATGGTTTAGTTGACATCTTTAACCCAAAATGGAAGAATATTTTTTAAATAGCACATACATCTAGGATCACAAGTGAAAACATCAAAGTACTTTTAAACAGACTTGTATTTTGAGAATATTCCAGATTGTGTGACAGCAACTAGTATTTGAAATCTTCTTAAAATTTGTGGGATTTGAACCTTTTCAATCAGACTGATGGCTAAAAGAAATGGAATGACCTTTAACACATGGACTGTTTATCTAAAAAATTATGAAACATTTAGAATTTTACTTTAAACTGGGTTTGGTTATTTCTCTCCCCCAATGTTTTTCTTTTTAAACATTTTTTCAATACTAAATTAATTTAGTCGAAGACTTCTTAGAGTCTTTGACAGTTTCCTGCCATTTAAGAAATGCTACAATCTTAGTTAACATGCTTATCATTGCAAGAACAGCACAGTCTAATCAATCAAAGGCAAATATGGAAAGTCATTTGTGTGTTTTCTTTTAGTTTAGATCACATGACACTCACTGCCCTGTAGCTCTTGTAATATCTTATCCATAAAGATTCACTGCTTTTTTAGATTTTTTTTTTGCTTCAATTTAACATCAGAAGGATACTGAACTCCTTGGTAAAGCAGTCTCTGATTAAATGATGAAAATCCTTTGTGAGAATTAGGTATTACTGACCCAACCATCAAAATAATGACGGACACAAAGAAACTCTGGCTTATTATGCTGTCAAACTTGAAATCCTTCCATTGGCTTCCAATGAAATTCTTTATTAACATTAAAAGTTTGCTTGATAACTCAGACATTTCCTTGGGTTCACATGTTTTAGAACTGCTGGAGCGACACACTCCATTTCTCCCTCTCTGATCTGCTGACTCATTCATTTCCTCTTATCAGTGAAGATAAGAGGAAGACTGCTGGGTTAGAGCTTTTACTGTTCTTGTCCTATGCATCTGGCACTCTTTCCTTTAAAGATTAGACTATTTCCAGCTGGGGAATTTTTAAAATGGCAAATTAAAATCTCTTTTTGCTTGATAAAGTATTTGATTACTGAAACAATAGGATGAGGTATAACCTCAAAAGTATTGTGAAAGGGGTTTTTTCTCTCCTTTAATATTTCATTTTTATTCACCCATGAAAGAAATGAAAATCATTTGTTTCCAGAATATATACACTGCCAAATTCCTTGATCTTCTTTGCTACTCCCCTTCTGAAGATTTTTGCTTTTGCAATTAGAAATTGAGACACTTTCCCCTCTCACAGGTCTTTATGATAACTTAAACATACAGCAGCAATAGAACTTTCAACAGTGTATATATTCACAGAGGTTTTGACCTTCTTTCCAGATTAGGAACTGACAAAAAAAATCATGGCTCTTAAAAAAAATGCCACCCACTGTGAAAACTATTGAAAGGCTCTTTAAAATGATTGGCAGGATTGAGACTTTTCTGCAGTATTTTTCAGAGGGATGACTCACAGCAGAAGGTGTTGGGTGGCCAGCTCTGCTGCCTGCGTGTGACAGGTAGGGAATAAAAAGCAAGATGCCAAGAGTGCAGGAGGAAAGGCACAGCTTGACAGGTGGCTGGGGATTCTTTCAGTCTCTGCAGAGGGGGAGCCATAGGAGAAAGGGCATATGAGTTGGGGAGTGTTCTGTTTCAGTGCACAGTGCAGGGCTTTCTGGCAGCAGGTGGTGTGAGACTGTTTGGAGCCTCAAGAATGTTTGAGCTGTTTGACCTGAGATCAGGTTTGGACACTGATTGGGCTGGTAATCAGAAATTTGGTAATTGCTCTATTTTTAGCATTAGACTCCTGTTTTGATGGTTTCTTCTAGCAGATGAAAGTCTTGCTTGGACCCTGAGGAAGATAATTTCTCCTTGTATTGGCACTTTATTGATGGATTTTGACCCAGAGCTGGCTCCAAGATAACACTCTCTGTGGCATTTCCCTTGGAGATCACACTGATTGCGATCATCCAGAGCAGTTCCAGAGACGCAGAAAGTAGGCAGTGCTCTCACTGAAGGATTGTCAAGCAAAGGTCACCTGACTGCAGCAAAAATATGGTAAAAGTTCTAATACCCTTCACAACACTGGAACCAATGAAGAAATTTCTTTCCCAAAGGATTTACCAAATCCCCCAGTTGGTTTAAGTTGTAGATATCTAGGAGGAAAATCCTACCTGGCCCTACTCCATGACTGACACAAGGTACTTGAGAGAAAAATCAGACTGCTTTGGACTTTGCCACTGTGGAGTTAGTGCAATATTTCCCCAGCAGAAATGCTACAGTATTTCTGCCTAATTTTTGTCCTTGTCATGCTCTGTGTAGTAGGGAAGAGATTGGTGACATTTGGGTCATGACTTGGAGGCTGAAACCATGAGTTTCACAGCTATTAAATCCTAGCAGGAGGCACTAGGTCCTGTGTAAATGAAGTGGTTACTTCAAGAGCCCAGGTCAATAACTTTTCTTAAAACAGCAGTCATGTGGCTGGTGAAGCTTGTATGGATATAAAGCTTATTGGCAAGGTCACAGTGAGACAAAAATTACAGGTTTTATCTCTGTATACTCTCACATATACAAATGCAATATATACATATATATGTAATCAAAGCTTGTCAGGGCATAATGTGAAGGCTGACTTTACTGGACTGGCAAATGACTTTCCTTCTACCGATGGATGAAGTCAGAGCAGTTACACATATCCCCTTGGCTATTCACAGGATACTGTTAGAATGTCTATAAACCTGAGTGGTGTGCACTGCACTTCTCTTATTCTTTACTCAGAGAAAATCCTTGTGAGTAACCTCAGACAGCTGCTTTCTCTCTTCTGAGAGCTATTGTGCAAGAGTTTATCCTGCTCTCTTTCCTTTGCTCAGCTTGAAAACAAGATTTTGAAGGTGCTGGTGTGAAGTCCTGGTTAGCTGCCTTCATTGAACATACACACGTCAGCTTTTATCTTTTCTCTTCTCTGCTCCAGATGGCCCAGTTAAATTCTTGTTCCTGGGTCTGGCTGATATTGCCATGTGGTTATATGAAACATAATTGAGCCTTGTGTCAGACTGTGAGTCAGATGATGTTTGCTCTACTGGTATCTTCACAACTATATGTGTCTTCCCTTAAGAGTGTTGGGAGATGTGGGGCTTGGGAGAAGAAAAGGTGGTTCTTCCTCATCAGGCCTCTGAGCATGTTTGGACACAAAATGATGAAGGGAGTGCAGGATGAACCTGGCAAAGGAACAGGGAGATGGAAGCCCAGTGCTGGGAGAAGCCAACCAGGCCTCAGAGGAGTGGAAAACAACTTGTCTAGGACTCAAAGTGTACAGGGAAGAGTTTGTTTTTACTCCACAGTAAAGGAGTTTCCTGGAAGCATGGATGTAGTGGATGATGAAAAAGATGTACAAACAACAATTCTATTCATTTGTCCTTGGTTACTTCATTTTTCTTATTTGAAAAGTTACGTTACTCTTTTTTTTCCAAATAAATTTTTTTGTCTTGTCTTTGGTGCTTATTGAGGATTTCTTAGTATAACAGTGGCCTAGACCCAGTCCTATTGTAGCCAGTTTGGCATCCTGTCACTATGCCCAAACCAGATAAAAAAATGGGATTATTATGAGAAATATATCTTTCTGTTGGATTGCAGGTGATTGTCAGCCATTTGGTTTTTTTTGTTTACCAGTGAATAGTCTGATTTGATTCTCAATTATTCCATAATTGTCATAGTAGCAGCTGGAAAAGCTTTTTTTACCTTTGTATGCAGATGAGTACAATCTTCATGCATTGTAGTGTGCAAACCCACACTAAAATGATCTATGTAAACTCTGTTTCTTAAATCTGTTGGAATAGTTTTGCTAGAATAGAGAAAAGGACTCTGTCTATTCACTGGAGAAATGTTGAGATTATTATATTTTGGGTGCCTTGTGATTTACGTTGATTGCTTATTGATTTTTGGGTGGAGTTTATTGTGTTGGTTTGGATTTACAATATACTAACTGGCTTCATTTGTCCCTTGAAACTACTTTCTCTCTGTGTGCTGTACTGCTGCAGCAAAAGTCTGTGCAGATGCACATTTTATCTTCTGAGCTCCATAAAACAGGAGCTGGTGAGTGGAAGTTTATGGTTCATGAGGGGCTCTGTCTTCAGAATTTACTCATCTTCTATAAGGCGACCTCTAAGAAAGCCTGATTTTAAGATGTCCATTCAAAGCCTGGCATTTTGGGTGTGATTTTGAGGAAGAAGTTATTAATTCAGGAACAGTGTTCCACTTCAGGTTTGTGTGTTGGAAAGATTAACTTGCTTGTATTCAAACCTATGGTTCCACTAAGTCTGAGTATTTCAAACTCAGAGCTTAGCTGAGGCTCAGCAAACAGCATATAAAAATAAAACAGGCTCATTTGCTTAGTTTTTGAGATAAAAAGAGGCTCAAGGTTATCAGAGAAGATAGTGGAAATCAGGAGATACTCATTGTTTGAATAATGTATTGGAAGTCCAGGACAAAAATTACAAATATCAGAAGGTAGGAATAATGATAAAAAGTGAAGAATGCATACAAATATATTATGGACATTATCAGGCTCAGAAGGTAATACCGTCTTATTGGAATTCTCTATTTCCCCTCTGTGATGTCAGGTGAAACATTATTTGCTGTATATTAATTTTCCATGCTTTTTTGCATTTTCATTAAATGTATAAGTAAGCCATTACACATACAAAAACATGGGAAAAAAAATGAAGCTTCAGAAATAAATGGACAGAAAACGTTGTCCACAGGTGAAATATAACATGAAAAATAAACTACTAGCTCTTGATAAAAGGCGTAACATTTATATTAAAATAATAGTAAAAAAATATATTTTAAACACTTTACAATTCCTGTTTGAACAATAGACTCTTTTGCAGAATAAGCATTCTGGGTCAAAATATGGCATCCCCTATTCTGCTGTACAGAAAGGACTGTAAAAAGCATCCCTGGCTGGGCAGCTGGAGATTCTCCTGGCATACAGGCACATCATGACATCCAAGGGATTGCATTGGAGGATGTGCTACAGATACATTTGGAGAAGGAAGCAGGGCCAGCTGTGACATTCTTCCTCAGGACATCTCAGTCCCAGACCAAACCAGAGTCCCTGGGGGGATGTTGATCTGTTCCCCAGATCATACTGTATTGCTATTGTACTCTGCTTTCCCAAAACACATCTATGCCAGGATTTCTTATGATCCTCTCACAAGGAACTCATGTGCTGGTTTGGCCAGATTGAAAAATCATATATTTATTAACACATTGCAATGGAGAATATTTAAGGATCCAAAAACGTTTAGCTATTTGCTCATAATCTGTCTGCCTATGTAAAGAAATGGTTTAGTCTGAAAATGTACAGTGGATTTCCAGCTGCTCTTCACTGCAGTGATGCAGCCATTGGGAAGACAGAGTCCTTAATAAGGAGCAGGTAACTGAGCCATCCATGCATGCATTCTCAAGCACTCTGTTATGGCCCTAGCTTTCCCAGGCAGATCTGTGGCTTGTTGCAAAAGGAATTCTATATCCCACAAGAGAGAAGTCCTAGAGGCTCTCGGAAAGAACAGGTAACCTGAAATGAAAGTCATACTGACCCTTTAACTAGCAGTGGCATCGCCACACAGCTTGCTACAAATGAAAACTGACAAATTGTCTTAGCAGGATACAGGCTGTCAATTTGGTGTAGGGTCACATTTTAGCAATTCCGAAGTACAAGGATGACACATGCAATTGACATCTGTTATGGATGGACCTGTCCAAGGCAGGTGTGGGTTCAGCTAGAGAAAGGGAAGAAATAGGGGCTCCTGATCTTGCCATTCACTGGCAATAGGAGTCTTGCACATTCCTTTTTCCTGCACTGGGAGAAGACCAGGAAAGGGTTTGGTAAGCTGAGAGCATAGAGATGCTATAATTAGCCTGAGTTCTTTTGCCAGACATTCAAATTCTAGAAAGTGAGCCCCTTTAGGTCCACTTGGAAAAGTTTGCAAACTCTTTTCTGTTTTTCTCTTAGATTCAAGGGGGAAAGCAGGTCTGAAAGCTGCCAGTACTTCTTTATTGGAATCAGCTGTTTTAGCTGAATCTGAGCCCAGTCATGTAAACAAAGAAAGAAAAAGTTTTGTGAAAGCAAAACCAAAAATAGCTTGTTTGAAATATTCTTCTCTCCTTTTCTCTCTCTCTCTCTGCCCCTTTCAATTGATTTAACTTAATTAGGATCTATTTGCTCTCACACATTTAAAAAAAAAACCAAACCAACCATCACCACCAAAAAAATAGACATGTAAAATAGTAAGAGATATTTTGTAATACTGGGCTTAGGTTTACTGGGGTTTGTTTGCCAAGATAAGCCTCAAGAGAGACAGCACCTCATTTTCACAAATATCTCTGGAGACAGCAGGTGCTTTCCAAATTGTCCACATTTGCATCTGTTGAGTTCAAATAGCAAAATTAGTCAAAGCAGTACTTATCCACTAAATCAAATATCTAAGATCCTTTCCTGTTATGTCCCAGATGAGAAAATGTCATGGAAATGGACAGCTGTCCAACTGCAATTCCATTTGAAAGCATTGGATGTGAACAAAAATCTGTTCAAGCTGAAGGAACAATTCCCATGAATTATGCTTTATCTGTTTCACTGCAATATGGGATATTTTCCTAAGTGTTTATGGGGTATTTGAAGATGTCTAACCAGAAATCTCCAAGATTAAGGGGCCAAGCTAGAGATTTCTGAAACATTCAATTTACCATTTGCATCCTTTTCTGGAAGGATGATAGCAATCTCCCCAAAGATGTGAATGTAAACAGACACCTAATGAAGATGACTTGCATTGATATTCTCTCTGGTCTGTTCAGGATACAGAAAATAAAGGTGGATTTGCTGGAAGAGATTGCACTGCAAACGAACACATTCAGAGTCATCTCACTTAATCTTAGTTATCCACAGAGCAGACATCTGCATCTATACTGCTCACCCCAGGCTTCCATAAAAACTTGATACACTAACCAGATACCAGATACTGAGGATAACCTGGGTAAGAGTCACACTTGCATTTAGCAGAGAAATTCCCCTTACAGTCTCTGACACTGCTGATGACCATCATGGTTAAGAAGAGCTCCTTTATGTATTGAGATGAGGCTGAAGCCTCACAGACTGGCTGGCATAAACTTTTTGAAAGCCACAATACATTCAATTACAAAATTTGAGCAGTAATAATAATAATAATAATAATAATAATAATAATAATAATATAGTGGGTTTTCCTGTCAAAATAACAACCAATAAATTATAAAGATCTTGGCACACATTGTTAATGACTGTAGATGTCTTTTGCTATTCTAACTCCCTTGTTACTCAATTAATTTTTAATTATTGACCTTTGTTCATGTGAAATTTGTGGCTGCTGTAGGTGAACTCCTCTGCCAGCAATCCAAGTACATTTGGTCGGTCTGCCACAGATGGACAGGCCACAGCATGGAAACTCCCTTCATCAAATGATTTCTGTAGATACTGAGTGAAATAACCAAAAAGTTGTTGATCTCCAAACCATTTCCTTTTCTCCATACTCACAAATATTTCTTATTTGGAGGTTTGATGTCTGGGAGTTCTCTTCTGCCATAACAGTTGGTGTTCTGGAAAGACACCCTGAGGCCCCCAACATTTCACGGTGTGGGATGCACAGTGCTTTGTGAATGATGCTCGTAATTGAGAGAAAAAGAAAAGAGAGTTTCCAACTGGTCATGGATCTTTAACAGGGATGGTGTAGGCAGGCTGACTGCACTAGAATCATGCAGGAGATTGGTAGCACAGAACCACAGATAATTCCTCTTACAAATGCCATGATCCAGGTCAGTGTGGCAAAAGGGCCTCTTTGCAAAGATTTTCCCTGATTTGGTTAGACTGGTGCCACCAGACCTCTTGCAGAGCTGAAAAAGGGATGTTGCTAATTCAGGAACTGGGGGCAGGCCAGGCATCCCCACAAACACTGTTTGGCCAAAGCACTTCCTGTGCCTCAGCCTCCAACTTATCTCCCTAGCAAACATGACCCAGCACTGTCAGATTACAAGTGCTTATCTGCAGGGAGTGATGACTAACTGTGTTTTTACTCTCCTAAACAAGCTATTTTGGGCTTTGGCAGGGGAAGGGTCAGCATCACACGGGCATTCTCTCAAAGAGAGGGCCTATGTTTGCTCTCTCCAGAGCTGATGGAATGCTCAGTCTCATTGCCGTGATTCCTCCAGGAACCCTGGTGGGTATTGGTACGATAAACAGTTGGACTCTGGATAACTGAAAACTTGCTTTTGGAGTTTTACAGCCTGGAGAAGTCAGGAGGAGGTTGAGAGGAGAAGGAGTGCACGAGACATGGTTGTTTCTTGGCATGCATACTGAAAACTTTGAAGTCTGAAGGGACTTGGGCGTCTGCCTAAGCCAGATAAAAAGTCTGGGAGAAGGGAAGGGAGTTTTGTATGCAGATTTAGCCAACAGTTTCTGTGTGAGGAGGAGACCAGTGGAAAAGAAAATAAGAAGCCAAAGGAAGGTAAAGGAACATTTTCTCACATCCGACAACAATAATCTAAGTGGTTCCAGCTGTTTGTGTGTTGGCAGGAAGGAGCATCTACTGGTTGTGCAGGATCAGGATGCAAAAATGACTGCTGGCTGGCAGTCCTAGTTCCTGAGGATCCAGATACACTGTTTTTTCCCAGTTTTACCCAAGTCAGATGCAGAATCTGCAGCAAAATGTGATTTGAGATTATGCCTTTGCAATCTGTGCCACCTTGCTGTTTGAAAGTGGTGGTGGCACCTTCAGCACTGAAATGATGATTAGTATCTTTTATCCACCTCAATCTAAGTCCTTGCCCAAGGACTTCTGGCATCTCCCTGGGGTGCAATATGTTTAGAAAATTCCACATTTTAAGGCCTGCTAGGCCTTTGCTTTCCTCCTAGCAAAGGAGTAAGTTTGAAAATCTTTATAGGTGCTCTGAAGGGATAGATTAGAGATTCAGAGTTATCAGGGAGGTAAAGGTATAGGTGGGATCCCAGAGTCCCCATCACTGGAATGTTTGTGGAGGTGAAACATGTACCTCTGTGACAGAATAGGAAGTAGGAAATGACAGTGTCTGAGACATTAGAGTGTTAGAGAGCAGAAGGTGACTAGGTAGGCCTGTCCTGAGCGGGTGCAAAGGAGTGGAGAAGTTATGATGAAAATCATTAGGTGAATTAGAAGGGGCCATGTATAAGCACAATAGAAAGCATTATATTTTAAAGTGGTAATTTTGTTCCTGATACAACTGGGAGTAAGTTTGTTACTATGGCTTTGTAGAACTAATTTGCACCTTTTTTTGTTTAAGATTATTTTATTTTAAATGGGCCATAAACAATTTCCTAGTTGAAGGCCTGAAAAAACATCACCATGACAGACATGATCACCAGGAACATGGAACATAATGCTTCCTAGAGAGGAAAGGGAAAGCTGCAGATGATGAAAATGCTCTGTCAGGAGACCTGGGCACAGAACTGAGGTTAACCCTTTAGGTTTCCTACTAGTTTTTGTTCTGCAGTTTTTCCATATAACTAAGCTGATCATTTCAATGTTTTGACAACTTCACCTTGCAAAGCAACATGAAAAAGTTAAATTCTTGGCAGCAATGCTGTGGCACTACCCCACAGCAGTGATTCCTTAGGCTGAACCACAAAGCACTCTTCCTGATTTTGTGGGTTCGGTGGTTGGTGAGGTCTTGCCACAAAGCAGATCAATGAATTAATCCAGTTTGGTCCAACAGAGAAGAAGCCTAGGCTGGGGTTTTTTGTTGCCTTTCCCTCTGCTCCCCCTAAAATGATTTCCTTTGCTTAGTTCCGTCTGTAGCACCACAAACACTGGTGGTGGTAACACAGGGCTAAGGGCTGGAGAAAGAATCCAGCCCCAAGGACGGTAATAGAGCCCCTGGGGAGAGCCAGTTACAGTGATTCAGCTGAGCTCCCTTAACTGAGTCATAAACAGCTCTGTGGCCAGATGTATAATGCTCCTCTACACTTTACACTCCTTTCCTGCTGTTCACCGCTCTTTACTGGTTTCATTTTGTCAACACTAAGGGGCTTTAAATTCCAAGTGAGACCACACTTGGGGAAGGTTTTTCAGTGGCAAGGTGTCTTCAATAGAACAACAAGCAGGTACAAAATTCTGCAGACTTTTGTTTCCAAGCAATGGATCTTATTATCCTTTCCCTTAGATTAAAGAGACCTTTAATACCGAAAACATTCTCTGCACAGACTCTAAACCAATCAGGGTGTAATGTTTAAAGGTGCTAATGGCCTGCCATTAAAGGTCACTGATGTATACACATGCAGACCCTAATTAAAGGGACTGTGTAGGCTAAAAGAGAGTCTTTTGTCTGACAATTAAAGCTCAGAGGTTCCTTTGTATTGCAAAGTGGCACAAGGGGAGAGCTGATATTCAGATCTCACCTTTGAAGGTCACAAGTTTCTAGCAGTTTTTAGGTGAAGGGCTTTTACAAGGAGACAGGAAGTTCTTGTCGAGGTCTTCGATTTAGTGTGAAACTTCAGAAGAGATAAGAAACTTCAGGCAGTTGCTTTTTGGGGAAATCGGTGAGGTCGGTGGTCTCTGTGAGCGGCAGGCTGCCATTTGTTAGTCCTGTTCACAATCTGCTCCTCCACACAGAGGTGTGCTGATGAATACTTTATAATAAACTAATCACATCACAGAAATAGCTCTTTTAATATTGCCGAAAGGACCCCCTGATTTATGCTTTATGCTATTGTTTAGGAAAAGCTACTACTGATCTACAAAGCAGTAAGAGTACTAACAGTACTGGAAGAAAAAAAAAGGCACAAAAGATTTCAATCTGTCTTTAGGTGCAACAGAGGTTTTATATGTAATTTTAAAATTTCCAGCTACTGTGGAGCTGATGGTAATTACCCTTTTTTTAAAAGGTGGAAGTCAGAGGGGCTAATTTCTACCTTTTGAAGGTTTAGCACAAAAAAATGAGGTGCTTATGACTGTATACAAAACCTATCCAAACTGATTAATACTTACAGTCCTACAAGGAAAGGCTTTCTCACATGATCCATGAAAGTTCCCACTTTTGCTGGACTTGAGTTCAGAGCTGTGAAAAATGATTGTTTAGGTAATATATTGAGCTACTAAGAAAGGTGGATTAACATTGGAGATAAGATAATTTAATATATTAGAAAACAAAAGAGAGGGGAAAAAAAAAAGCAAACTGAAAAGAATACAGTCCACGTGCTTTACCAGAAAATTGAGATTATGATAATCTGTCATCACAAGAACACTTTTTAGAAAATCTGTTTGATATGCTAATTTGATCAACGCTACATAGAGTAATATTCTGAGGATTTTCTTTTGAAGAGTTATGTGTTGTTCACTTGTCATAAAATTTCTTTTTAAAGCACATCAAAATCTAAAAACTATATTAAAAATATCAAGCAATCCAGGTTCCAAGCCTCTCCTATCAGTTTGCAGAATAAGAATAAGAATTGCAGAGTAAGAGAATAAGTCATAAATGCAAACACCCAACTGAAAAAAAACTTGGGGAAAGTTTTGAAGGTAGAAGAGGTCAATAGACATCCTCAAGTGTGACATTCCAGCTCTGATGTTGCTCAGCTACTCAGAGCTTCTGAATGAAGGTAAACTCGGGCCTGATTAGCACATTTTATGTCTGCCCCCACCAACCTTTGCTTATAGGTGATTTTTGCATTGAAGTAGTTTTGAAAGCAAACCCACTCTGATGATGCCTAACTTAGAGCTGTCCTAGACTGGTATTTTGTACCTTCATGCTGATACAGAGTGCTGTTCTAAGAGCAATCTAGACAGTAAAAGAATTGGCTGCTATTGAAATACCGATCTCCCCTCTCTTTTCTTCCCCTACCCTGTTCCTAATTCTATGGCCCTGCTTTTTCCTTTACACCTGCTCTGTCCTTTTTCCAGATGTGTCCCTGGACTGGTTTAACTCACTGAGCCAATAGAAATCTAACCTTCTCTTAGTCCTCTCCCAGCCTTTCCTCACCCTCTTTGAATTAGTTTCCTGCCTAAGTAATGAATTAAACTACCCGGGGAAGGGAGGAGGGCTGTCCAAACCCATGCTACAGCTAGCCCTGAACAGGAGGTTGCAGAGTAGAGTGGGATCTACCGTTGTTGGTAGCAGTGAATTTTACCTCATACTAGAGGACCATCTAGAAATTATTTTAATATTAAGAAATGTATGCCACTGTCTTCTTGTAATATAATACAAAATATATAAATTGTGATGCCACATTTCTCACCATTTGGAACTCTTCCACATCCCCTTTTCCTTCCTCTTCCCCGCTTAGTGACCACTGGCTGAATAATCCCTTGCCTGCAAACCTCACACAGGTGACCCTGTCTGCTGGGACAGAGGCAGTGCAGAATATGAGCCTGGCCAAAGCAGGGATTTAAGACTGCTCTTCTTTGAAGGCTGATCTATGGAAACCTGTGCCATTCCCATGGCATTGAGCAGACCCTGGCAAAGACCAGGCCTCAGCACACCAACATGCTGTTCTTAAACTGCCAGACCAAAATTTCATTTGTGGTTAGAATGTGATTTATAAATGGACATAAGCCATGAGAAAATAAAGAGAAAATAAAATCAAACTGCACATTTCCTAAGCAGAAAAGATATGGAGTTAGAAAGCTGGGGAGAAGTAACAGTTGCAGCAAGGGGGAAGCAGTTCTGGTGAAGATTTCTTTAGTATTAGCTGTTCCTTCTCCCTTCCCAGAGGTGGAGAAGCTAGCAGCTACTTGAGAAGAATTGCTAAAAGGATGGGGGGAAGTGTTCTGCTTTGCCTGTGATGTTCCCATCTGTAGGAAATGATGGACCCTAATTATGCAGATTTCCTTAGTGAATCATTTCTCTCCACTTTCTCTTACAGGAAATAATAGAAAGTATCACTGTTCATTAAGTATGTTGGGCTGCTATCCTTGGAGACTGAAATCTCCCTGGAATGGCTCATGTGGTACATACAGTGCAAACTCTCCACATTAGCATGCTTCAGCCCTCCACAATTCACTCTGGACAGCCACAGGAGGAAAGTGCAATTTAGCACATGGAAGTGCACACATATTATTCCAGGAAACCCACATCTGCCCCTGGGGAAAAGAAAAACTACCATAAAATTGCCCAGATGGTACAGGCCCTTGTTCTGAGGTGAAACTCTCAAGGGACTCCAGTCTGCATCATTTCCCCCCAACACACCTTTGTGTGTGTGTGTGTGTGTTCTGTGTGTGTGTGCAAGGCAGTTGCCTTGTGATGGTTCCCCTCACATTGTGCCAGGTGGTTTCCTACCCTGGGATACCTCTGTCCAGTGGGACAGAACCATGGGAACACTTTTCCATGGAGGACAAACAGCTTTGATCCTGACTCCTCTTTTGCTCCATCCATCTGTCCTGGTACCTCAACCCCTTGCTCTTTACACTCCTACAGACTTCAGCATGCAAAAGAGACTGAAATGGCCTGGAAGGGGAGGGAGAAATCTCAGCAATTTAAGGGATGCCAGTGCAAGGAATTTGTGGTACAAATCCGGTGTGTGGCTGGAGATAATGGTAAATCTTGCTGCCAGTGGACCTGAGGGGAGCTGGCTGCCTCCCTGCCCTCTCACACATCTCCCTTGCCTCTCCCTTCAGGCCTGTGAAATTATTTCTCTTACAGCTCTGATTGCTTACCATGTGCCAATTAGCCATGGCTGTTTTCTGATGTTGACCAACACAGCCAAGAGTCAGAAGTGGCACTGCCAGGTCTGGGTGCAGAGGCATCAAATGAATTGTAGGGAGTCACTGGATGTCAGTACCGCAGCTGCTTGGTCTCTAAGTGTGGACATCTAGAGCACACTGTGATAAGCCCTCCTGCTTTTCTGTCTTTTGATTCAAGAGAAGTGACAGTGGTGACATTTTTGGTCAGATTCAATGTTGAGGCTGTGGCATGTTGAGGGGAGGGGCGCAGTATCCTGAGAGCTCAGTCTTGTGCAAAACACAAAGTTTCTATTCAGAATCATGCATTTCAAACCTTGGCATGTTTTTGATCTCATAAATACAGGCATAGCATACTTACAATATCTAAAGAGAACGTCTGGAATGCAGATTTTTTTATGTAGTGTTTAATATAGTTGGGGTAGATGTGGAGCACTATGGGACACCATAATTTTCCACATGGAGTATTGTTCCAGGATGCTTCTGAAACACTCTGGCTCCATCACCATCATATTATACTTGTTAAGTAGAAGACATTAAATAGAAACAGGTGATCACCCAGTAAAGGCAGGATGGGATGGTGCTTTGCGTTTTGACACAACATCCAGAAAAGTGTATCCTGAGTACTCCAAAGACTGCTAGAGTACAAGTGTTTGTTATTCGAGTGAGGCTGACATTAATCCCCAAAGTCAGTGTTATCCATTCCAGGCTGTGGGACTGCGTAGTGAGCAGATGTGCCAGTGCATATGCGCAATCCTTATGTGAAAATACAAACCAGTTGTATTTTGGAGGAGCAGGGCTCTGGTATTGGCATTCTCCCCTTGCCTTAGACAGACAGTATTTCTAGATTTAAAGACATCTGCAAACTGTTTTTGTGGTAGTAGGGCAGGAAACATTTTATAGGCATTACATGACTGTACGGTATGAATATTCAAGCTACATTTTATTAAAGTACATAACTCATCTGACATAACTGGGTTATTTCTTCCTCTAAATTTAGCACACAGCAAAACTTATTTGCTTAATGAGGAGCAGTGTTTACTTTAAGGTTCCCACGATATTTACTTTGGGACCCAAATCAGTTTCTGATGACTTCAGTGGTGATTGGGTCAAATTCTTCCTTATTTTTGTGAAAAAGAGGTAGGACCTCTCTCACCATTTTTCCTTTCCAACTTAGAGAACATATATCAAAAGCAGATGTCCAAAAAGTGCTGCAGAAAGATTAAATGAGGAGGAGGTAACCTGGAGAGTAGATACTTTTATAATCGCTATATAGAGTTCGTAGCCAGTTTTCCATACTAAGCTTATTATGAGAGTTCCCAGAAGATAGAAACCAATTAACTCTTCATTTTGTCAGTGATCATTCTAGGTGTTCTTTAATGGGCATTATTCTTGCTAAATTATGAATGAGCTTTATAGTAAGACAAATGCCATTATCAGAGTTATTTATTCATGGGCTGTCATCCATAACATCCCCACACTCGTTTTTCTCAAAGTTTAGTATTGATCATTCGCTTTAATCAGATGCATCAAGGGACACTGAAAGAATCAGCAACTGCAACTTTGGATATCAGCATCCCTGTCTGGGTCTTTGCCAAATCTAACTGAGCACCAAGACCATGTCCAGCATTAGGTAACAAGGGCAGTAAGTGGGAGCTTATTCTCCTTTCATTAGGGTAAGTGTCCATGTGTCCCCCAAACTTTAACTTGACTGATGATGAATCACACTGTGCTGACATGCCCATTACTCTGCTTTTCCACTTTAGTCTGAGATCCCTCAGGGCACTGCAGGGACTGTGCCCTGAAGAATTGCTGGGAGTGCAGAAGGGTCTTGCTCACCCTAATGGTATTGACTGCTGTTTGCTCTGTCTCGCCAGGTAAAATCTTTTAAGATGAGAGTAAATATTCTCTGCTTCTTGGTAGCTAGGAGGTTCAAAACAGTCTAAAAATCAGCATTACATTCGATGAGGCAATTTAAAATGATACAATGTCTATTACTGTTTATACTGCTTACAGAGCAGACAGGAGAAAAGCATGGTGTCAGCATCTGGCCTGTCTCAGTGAGAGCTTGCTTCTGCATCGATCTACATGTGTCAGAGATTGCCTTATTTTCACTCTTTATTTCTTTACTCTGAGATTCAGGTTTACCAGATACTAAATCAGGCACATGCAGTAAGAAATCTAACCTTTTTCTTTCTTCATTGATTGACATACATGGTGTCCCCAAAACACTCTGGGTTAGCAGACACTTCACTTTAGGCATGAGAAAGTCAAAGTCTCAGTCTGAATTAGTCACTTTAGGTTTTTTCCAAGCTCAATGAGCAGAAACGGGCATCTCTAGGTGTCAGTTTTTCTAAAAAGGGCATTTAAGAGGCAGCAGACAGGCTTAGACACCAGGATCATTTTTACACTACTAAACTGAGCCAGGCAATTGCACAGTCCTGTGCACCAGTGCGTGACCATCCATATGGTCAAATTGTGAGCACGGTCAGCAGCAGCCCAGCACTCTCCCAGACAGTGCCCACACACAGTTTGGGACTCAGCATGGGCCTGACACATCCTCAATAAGCGTGTAAAATGCAGTCAGGCTGCTTTACAGGCTGAGAGAGTTTAATCATGTGGATGCAAAAAAGTTAGCCCAGATTGAAGCCCAGAGACTGGAGAATGGGTTCAATCCCATGTGATTTTCTAATAGAGTGAATCTTTAGAACTCTCTAGCCAAAGATGAGCTGAATCCGGTGGTAAGTGTAATTTTCAGTGTTTTGGAGGACACTATGTCACATCTGTGATATAGTGGGAGAACAAGTGACTTCCTTTCAGGGCAGTATAAAGCAATCCCAAAGCCCTGCAACATGCAACTGAGGATGCAGATCTGCTATATTGGAATCAGATCAATAAATTGACAGGAAGTTATCCTTTGAGGACAATTCTCTTTTCAGTTACCAGAGTACAGATCTAGAGCAATTTCACTGAGTTCCAAGTAGTTACCCTGGTGTAAAAAACTGCTGGAGACTCAGGTCTACTGACTTTTGAGTTTGATCTTTACACCAGGAAATGTCTCTCAGACTCAGGAAATCCCAATGATAAATTTCAAATTCAGCTCCACATTTGGACCTTATTTGTAAAATAGGACATTTCTCTGCTTTCCAAAGTTCACTTGACTTGTCCAATATATGAAAAAAAATCCCCAAGTTTGTTTCTACTTATAATTAATACCAGGATAATTAGCCCTGTATAAATTATCTATACATGATATTTTTGAAAATATCTTCTATTGTTACTGTTAAAGGTTTTAACATCTTTTAAAATCATGGTTTACCACAGCTCATTGTGTTTTAGTACAGCCTGACCTCCTTATCTTCTTGCTGGAAAAGATAGTAAGAGACAGAGTGTACATATTCCTTTTAGAATGAGATACACAATTCCCTCTTTCCCATGCTACTAACACACTTTTTTGAATTCCAAAGTCCCACCGTTTTGCGCAGATCCATCTGCTTCTATTTTGAGGCAACTATTCCTTTGGCTCTGGAGTGCTGGGTAGCACTCCTGTTAAAGTCTGTCACTGTCTCTGGTTAATCAGCTGGAGAAGCTGCTGCTGCTATCTCTGCAGCACTCGGTGCCCATGACAGCCTGGGGAACAAGAGGGTTGGAAAAGAACCTGTTTCTCCCACATGCTGGTGGAGAACAGATCACTTGGGTGCCAGCATTTTTTTTCCCCACTTCCATGTATTTTTTTCTGTAGCAAATAATAGTCTTGATAGAGATGCACAGGAATTTAAGGTACAGCCATAAAAAAAGGATTATGTATTGTTTTTAAATAATTGAAACTTGAAATATCTGAGGTAAATGTAGACTTTCCAGTAAAATGGCAGAGGCACTTAGGAGGCAAGGCTGTGTAGTTAATCTGAATACTAATTTCCTCTGGTTAATGGAATACATATTTCAAAGACACTTTAGTGTACGCTTTGTGCACATGCATGTAGAAATTCTGCCCAAACAAAACTGAAGTTTTGAGCTGGATGAAACATCTCCAGCCTTTCTGACAAATAAAAAACACGTTTGGGGAAGAATGCCAAGCTCCACCGTGAGTCACTGGTGACAGATCCAAGCACAGAGGGCCTGGGTTGGCCCACGCTGCTGGTGCTCTCAGCTCTCTGCCAGGCTGCCCTGCGTGGGTGGCTGCTCCATTTCGGGGCCAGCTGCCTGTCTGCAGCACAGAGGAGCCCATGGTCAGGAGGAAGCCATCTCCAGTTCCAGTTTGTTTAGCAGCACCATAGTGTCAGGCCCCGATGCACAAAGAGAGCAGCTGCCCATGCACTCGAGGTGCAGCAGGCTGCCAGAGGTGTTAACCACAGCCAGAGTTTTGTTCTTAATTTGTTTTTTGTTCATACAAACCCCACCTTGCGTGGATTCCACCTGGGTGCAGAAGAAGATCTGTTTGCTCTGAAATTGCACTCTCTGGTGCACATCCATAACTTTTAGCATCTCCATCCTGAACACGTTGCTTATAGGCATCTAAACTACATAAAACTAGGTTTACAGCTCTAAAGCAGGTACACACTGTGGAAAATATAATCTGCTTTCTTCAGCTTTGTGTTTTAAGATTCAACATGAACAGAGCCTTTTACCTCATCAAGCTCAAAATGGAAGCACTATATTTTCATAAAAAGGAATTTTGTCATTTTTATTGATTTGTTTTCTGGATGCATAGCAAACTTGTTCTTTTTTACTTCATTTTCTGCTTCCTGGGCTTTGTCAGGGCTTAGAATACTTTTCTTGTATAGTGAAGATAACATTTGATTCATCAAATGTTTGACAACATATTCCTACTTGTCAGAATAGGCATTCAAAGGACTGTTTTTATAAGACCAAATCTGCACATTTTACAGCAGTAGCTGAACTTTCCTATGCAACCTACATATGATGGCTCTGCCTTCCTTCCTGCATTCTAATCTCTGGGCATATTCAGTGATGAAATGTCATGTATGCCATTTACACCTTTATTCTAAATGAGCTGCAGAAAACAGCCTTATCACCCTAGTGTCATTTTTCCTTTCAGAGCTTGAAATGCAATGTGTTAATTGCCAGCTATTACTTATTTATGATTATTACACCACATTTGCTTTTTTTGTGATTCTAAAATCATGTTCTGGACCATTACTGTTATTATTGCAACTACTGTTATTTATTGTTCTTATAAATGGTGTAAATTATGCTTTTCAACTAAAATTAAGAATCTTTTCTAGCTTTGGTATATTTAGGCAGTGCTGAACAAAATAATGGCAATAATAATTTTATCACACACACCCCCCCAAACACAGAAAGACTGCTGACTGTGAAGTTTCGTCAAAGTATGGTTAGGGGAAAATTGTCAAGATACAAAGGGATTTATGCATGCATTTATTACTTGGGCTAGTGGGAGTTCCACCAATAAATCCCTTGAGATGAATGTGAGCCTACATCCTTCAATGCTAGTAGAACAGACCTTATCTTCAGCAATCATTTTATTTCCACACTTCAGTGTTCCCATTCTATAGTACAGGTCTCTATAATTTTTCTAAAAGATTTTTTTATCAGTCTTGATCAAGTGTGTTAGTTGATAAATGGTTGAGAGGCACAGACTACAAGGAAAGATGCAATGAGTCATGCTGTCTCCTAGAAACCAGCCAGCAAATACCTTTCAACAACTATTTCAGCCTCCCCAAGTACCCTCCACTCCAGTACTTTCTCAAGATCTAATATAGACTTCCACACTACCTGGTTGTTCACCTGCCCAGGAAAATTTAGGAAGCAACTGTAATGAAACAAAGTTGAGTCCTTCGGTACCCACCCAGAGGAATGAGGCTTATGGTAAAAGAAAGCAAGAGAATGGTGACCAAATAGGTCAGTGAGGGAACCATTTCTCCAACAGTTTAGCCCAGTCTGAATGTGGGCTTCTGCCAAATGCAGCAGTTCAGCTCTTCCCCTGTGCTCTGACCACACAGTCCCCTCCCTCAGGATTAGCTGTCATATCATCAACTGTATGAATAAACTGATTTGTCTAAAAAACTTACAGGAAAAAGAAAGAGATCAGTTTTCTGTGTTGGGAGGCTCTGCAATTGCTACTGCCAGCACAAGAGATTCTTCAACAACATAAGGCAGGAAACATGGGGCAAAGACTGCTTTAGGCTACAGTGCAGTCAAAAGTTGTTCACTGAGAAACAACATCCTCAGCTAGAGTAGTTTATTTGAAGGAATAATTTTTAAATTTTACAAAACAGGCTATCTGTGCCTAGAGGGCTGTAAGAGCAATCCCAGAGACCTTTCTGCTGGCCCCAGGTGCTGCCCTGGTGCAGAGGTACTGCACAAGGTGTAGGATAGGACACAGGGTTTGTGGACTGGCTTTACTTAGATTAATCCCTTGGTGAAGAGCCAGGATCTGCTGGATGACACCCAGTTATTGCTCTAACATGCAAGTTGAGAAAGGTCCTTAGGCTGTGGTCATGCAAAGACTCCATGGGCTTGAGTCTAGAAGATTCATTGAAAAGTGATTCCTAAAAGCATTTGCATTGTCTTTTCCAGTTGCCTGTCCACAAAAAAAAAAGGCTTCCTCCTAGGACTCCAGTGAGATAAATTGAAATTTGTATTCCCATGTAGCAGGTAGAAAAACTAAGGAAAAAACATAAACAATTTGCCTAATAAATAAAACTTCACAAGAATTAATATTACTGGACCCAAGAGGCCGAGACCCTCATTTCTGTGGCCTTATGATCTGGCCATGTCTCTCTAGATCCTGTAGCAATAGTTTCTATGGCAATGACCTACAAGAAAAAAGTTATATTTGCATATGCCTTTACTGATCTTGCATTTCCTTCAAATTCTATTCGAATAGATTAGCAACAAAGGATAAATATTGGAAGAGCCCTGTGTGAAAAATATGAAGAAGAGCACTAAACCCTTTCTCCTTTTCTAGCTGCAGTACTCCTGTGAGAACTGACATCGGCTCCAAAGCTACAGTCTCTCTCAGGGGTCTCAGTCAGCCGTAGCATGGACGCACCAAACATCTTGAGGTGCTCTCTTCCTCCCTCTTACTGAAACAAAAGGGTGCCTCATACCACTGACACCTGCCTGTGACCCACTGGGCTCCTGAACTCCTCAGATGTAAGTGCCCTGCAGCAGTTCCCATAGGAGACCCTTCACATAGGTGTCAACAGTAATGTGGCCAAAAAAACCCTTGTGGCACATTCTTCAGAGATGAAATCAAGAAAATAAAATTATTAAATAAGCAGACGATAGAGGCTGAATTGAACTTCCTTTATATAAACTCATTTTATACATGTGGATAATAGCTAGTTTACCTTGTCTGGCAGGCACGTGTTTTTACACTCATTATGAAAGGGATCTTTTTCTGTTTTGCCTAAGAACTAGTTCTAAGAGGCTTTGCATCCCTATCTAGCCTTTGGGGTTTGTTTGTTTGTTTATTTGTTTGTTTGTTTGGGGGATTGGTGTTACAGAAATGGGGTAGATATGAAGGGAATCTTCAGTAAGTTCTTGACACTGAAGATGAGGTTACTAAAACACAGCAATCTGGAATCCAATCTCAGGTTTCCAGGACATGGGTATGCCTGGTCCTGAAAGGTCTGGGAGAATGATCTATTCATCTTCCCTGAGAATGTTTTGTTTCTCACAAAGCCAATCTCTTTTTTCGCTTTGCTCCTACTTAGAGGTCGTAATCCCGTTTGTGATACCAGCAGGATTCCCACAGCAACAGATTATGATGTCACAAGCAGAGATTTATGAAGCCATAGGACAGACAAACAGGAGGAAGGGCTCTGTTGTGATACAGCCCTCTCTGCAAACTCTTTTTGTAGTAAAGTGAGAGGAAAGCCATGTGACAGAAGTTGTATTTTAACCTTCTAAATGGCTGGTTATCAAAGTGTGACTGAGCATAGATATTCAGCAGCAGGTTTTCTGCTTTAGAGCTCGTTCATAAATCCTGACTGAATACACTAAAATCCTGTAAGGCAATGTGACAAATATCATTAACAAAATGAGTAAAATGCATTGGTGTGGACAACAATACCAAATGTCTCTGTAAAATGAAGGAAGAGACACTGGGAGCCAGAGAAGGCTCCTCAAGGGATACCTTGAGCTGCCACTGTGCCAGAGGTAGCCCCATCGCTTTCATAGTCTCATGGCAAGTGGGGAAGTACAGAGTTTCCCCTTTTTCTGAAAAAACATTACTTCTCCATGAATACTTCCTTGACTCTGTCTCAGCTGGGCTGCTTCCCTTTGGGAACTTCTCAGTGCCCACTGCAGACACATTCATGGGACAAGGACTCTAATACGCAGCCCTGCAGGATTTCCTCCACCAGTGAATGAGTTACAGAGCTTCAGGTCTTGTGAGCGGCCAGCCACATGCTGTGGTGTAGGGCTCAGCTATGAAATTCAGCCTTTCTTGTCACAGGTCCCACCTTTGTCCTGAACAGAGATGAAGGTTTGACTGTCCAGCTGAGTCTACCTAGCACCTGGCTCACAGAACAGAGGTCTGGCTTTGGAGAGCTGTGTAGTTGGAAGGGGTCTCTTTGCTTGTGTACATTTTGGGAACTGAGTGTGTGGGGTTTGCCGTCAGTGTGTGACCCTTGCCTGTCCTTCACAATCTTCCCTAACTTGTCCTTGTTTGACCCTGCCTCAAAGTACCCAGAATATTGTTTCAAATCTAACTTGCCCAGTAACTGGCAGGAATTTGATCTGGCATTTTACTGAGATGTAACCAAATGTGACTTGTAGAAGAAATTCCTCAACAACGGCACTTGTGCCCTTTTAGTGGTATTTTATTCCAAGTTCTGGACCTTAGCTTTCCCTGTGGTTTAGCTTTGAGTTGAATTCAAACCAGAAGGAGCATGTTTTCTGGATCAAAATCAGGTGCCATAAAGAATAGCTGAGTTTCCACAAGGACATCTGAAACACATAAATGACTTTGTCTTGCATATGAGATTTCTACCAGGCCAGTACAACTGAAGCCTCCTTTGATTTAAAAAATGTGAAAGAAGCCTATTTTCCTTCCATTTCTTTTCAAGAAAAAAAAAAACAAAAAGCACTTATGAAAATCACATTAAAACTGTAAGTTGGTGTCAAGTGATTCTATCAATAGGACCTCATTGCTAATTTTCCCCATGGTTAAAATCATACAATAAAAATACAAATAAAAAGATGTATCTTGTAGTCATATTAGTCACATAAACTACACATACATAAAAACCATGCTTTTTTTCCTTTGCAGACACAGGCTTCATTTTTGCTCTGACACAAGTGAGTGCTGTCACTAAGTCCCAATATCCTTCTAAATCTGTTGTTCATCACTATGTGCCCCCAGGTCCTTCTGTAAGTCTGGCAAAACCATTCTTCTGAACACTCTTATGAACTTCATCAGATAAATCGTAGAGTAGTAGAAATAGTTAGGTTAAAAAATAGGGCCTATTTAATACCTGTAATGCCTTTGACTCAGTCCCGCACTTATCCTTATCTCCAAATTGGAGAAACATGGATAAGAGGGGCGGATGGTTTGCTGGATAAGGAATTGTTGGAGTCACACAGCCAGGGTGCTTGGTCAATGGCTCTGTGTCCAGGTGAGGGCCAGTCATCTGTCTTGGTCTATTTTGGTGACCTCAGCTGCTCCTCATATGGCTTCCCCTCAAGGCCCTTCACCATCTTTGTAGCCCAGTTCTGGATGATCTCTAATAGCTTTAAATCTTTGTTATGTTTTGGCGCTCAAAACTGCAGAGTGGTCAAGGTGAGGCCACGCCAGTGGAGAGTGCAGTGGGACATTCTCCTCATATCACTGCCCATACTGGTCATATATCTCTGAAACTAAAACCTACCTGGAGTCCTGGAACCAACTACATCTTGATTTCAGTCTCAGATCTTTACTCCATATGCACTCCAGGTTGGACATGACCTGAACAGCCACCATTTGACCTCAAGCCAGCCTTTGACCTTCATATATTTAGAATAAACTCAGATAGCAGAGCAGACGGTTTGGTGACTGCTGCTACACTTTCAAGATAATTCTGATTATGATACTTGATTTAGTGCTTCTTGTTGGAATTGGAGAGACATTCTGATTATGAACAAGCACTAAACAGCTGTGGCAGTAAAAGAGATGGGCAGACACAGCAGGCAGAACCAACACATGGTGCTTGATGTAATTCTCTGAGATGGTTCTTGACACGTGGTTTAGTGTCATTTACTTCAAGAGGGTCATTCTAAACAACACTATTTTAAAAACGGTACAGAATTAAATAACAATCATACTGATATTTTTGGAGTTCCTCATTTCTTGAAAAACAAGTTGTCATGTTGTTTTAATTTTATCACAAGTACAGCCAGTAAGTAAATATAAAAAAAATTCCCCCTTAAAGAATATATTAATTTGTGCTTAAATTTCCAAAGCTTGTGGATTTTTACTTTGCTTATTTAAAACTTGTCTAACTTTCACAAACTACTGCATCCTCAGTCACAGGAAAAATACACCACAAATGTTAAAAAATATTCATTTCTAAATATTTTGAATGCCAAGTGGGAAATGAATAATGAAACAAAGAAAGTGTGTTTCTTGAACATGACTTATATTAGGCTTACACCCACACTTTCCTTAAATAATTCCTGTAGTGGAACTCTAGCTATTTACTTTGCATATCTTTCAGCCCACACTAATGGTTCTTAGGACCCATAAAGTCCTACCATTTGAGGATGTGAGGTGACTTTACAAATATGATCAGATCATAATGAGTAGATAAGTTTCATGATCTCCATTTCAGATACGTGGGTTCTGAGGCACAGAAGTTTAAATGACATTCCCAAGGACACAGAGGAAGACAGTGAGAGAGATGAGAAGCCCAGAGTTCCTGACCTCTCTGTCCTGCTCACTAATCACAAAACCGCATGTCTTCTGCATACCTCAGAGATTTTTCCATTGCTGCTGAGGAACTGACTGTTCAGGTGCATCCATGTACTTGATTCTTTCATCAAAATTCCCTATATAGCAAGTATAATCTAACAAAGTTTTTAAGAGAAACAGTGAAAGGCCAGAATCAAATTTCTGCCTCTTTAGCCTTAGGAAATTCAAAAGCATGGTTCTTCTCAGTGGGTCGCTGACAGGTACTTGTCACAGCAGCAGGTGTCCTTCTCTTTTGCAACAGCCCAGGGCATGCACCTGGGAGAGGTAAAGATCTGTTATGGCTGAGAGTCCTGGGCACTGGCACTAATTTTCTTGCTGAGCGTATATTCCAGCTAGACTGTGTGCACTTCAGTGATTACAGAAGTGCCAGAGTTGATGTACCTTTTGACAAGTCACAAAGGATATGCCCTCCTGGGAATCAGTTCATAAAATCTACAAAGCCCTCTCCATCCCCTGATTAACACAAGCAGTCAGATTGTGCAATCTTTTCCATAAATTTAAAATCTTTTTAAAATCTCCTTATCTTTTTTCAGTCTGGCTAGAAAGATGATCCTGAACTTTATAATTTTAATGGTTGTCTTTAATTTCTTCATGGCAGTCACTCATTAACTTAGAACATTGTGAAAATGCTTGAACTAATTTTAAACAAGGAGTCTTTGGAGAAATCTTGTTAGTCAGCAAGACTCAGCAAGGGATCTCTTAGTTTAGTTTTCTTAATATCTAACGTAAACCTCCTGACACAACTTCATGGCCATTCCCTCAGGTCCTATCACTGGTCATCAGAGAGAAGAGATTGGTGCCTGCTCCGTTGCTTTGCCTCATGAGGAATCTCCCATTGAACTTCCATTAGTGGCAGGAGCTTGAATGAGTGACATTAGTGGCAGGAGTCACGTTGTCTAGATTAATTTAATCTGAAAGGAATCCATCTGATGCCTTCTACAACCATTTTCTGAGGTGAAGCAATCAGATCAGGAAATGGGCTTCAAAATCAATCTAAATCCAAACACTGGTGTTAACACACCTTTTCTTTCTTAGGCTAAACAGGCCACATGCATCTGTGTGTTGCTACAAATAAAAACCACCCTTGCCATGCTCTGAATAGGACAGACCTGACCCAGCTGTGGTATGGAAGTGGAGTGCTGCAATCTGACTAAGGTACACTGAGGAGAGCCTCTACCTTCTCACTTTGTCTTGTTCTCAGTCTCTTCTAAAATGAAGACCATTCCCTATGCAAAACTTGGAGCAATTTTCCTGGCCTGTACCAAGTTTAATATGTCTTTTTGAAACAGGGATAAACAGAGCTGGACATGCTACTCCAGCTGTGGATAGTGTTCAGAGCTTGTCATTTAGGTTCTGCAAATGCTGGTAGACTTCACTGCATCAATTACAGGCAGGTCCCATTTCAAGGCTATTTCAGCAATTGTAAAAGAGAGAAATTTAGCCATCAGCTACAAATAAGGCAGGCAGGCAGTGCAGACCCAAAACAAAAGAATTGCAGCATTCTGTGCCACAGCTCATCAGCCTACTCTTACCAGCACCCAGGCAAAATTATATGTATAGTTAGAACTGATCCATAGTCAAGATCATATGAAATAGCCAGGACATATTTTCTATGAGCTATAACTATTCATCTGGAAGATGTTACAGAGGGTAAAAAAAAGCACAACGGGATAAGCACATGGATCTGATGTTATTTCCCCTAAAAAGTATTACTGGGGCAGATTTTTCTCTCCAGGTTCTCAGATCTCAACATTCCTGGGGTTCAAAATGGACAACTGACAAGCCACTTAGGGCTATGATGGGGCAATTAGGTTGATAAAAATTAATATAATAGGGTTACGCATTTTCATCAAATACCTGTTGTCTAATGGACAACATAACCCTTCTTGTCCACATAACCCAGTATTTTGCATTTATGCACCCCAGGCAGAAACCTTCACTATCAGTAGGAACAAATATGCCTAGTTGTGAGATAAAAGATGGAAAGGACAAAGAATAATGGAAAAACTTCTATTTTTGACAGCTATACATCTTAAATACATAAAAGACTTTAAAGTTGGAAGGCAGCAGACTCCCAAACACTTCACAGTTGCTGTCATTGGGTGCTTTTTGTCAGAAATATGATTCTGACTGACATTTGTGGGAGTAGCATTCACAGCAAGGATTGTACTGAACAGTAGCTTGAATTTGGCATATCTATATTGAACCATACAGCACACTATAGATATTCCTAAGCTGGTTTCTCATCTGTTTTCAGGGTAAGGTAGTGTCTTAGATAATTAGCCATGCTAAGGGGCAGAGTTATTTTGTAAGGATCCTGTGCTAAGTAAATGTAGTTCTTCTGCCCCTAGCACCTGAGCTAGGATATCAGTATCAGGGTTCTTTTGCTTGCAGTGGATTTGGGCAACAGCCAAAGGTGTAGTATTGCACTGGCAAGTGTGGACGTGTCCTCAGCTGGTGATGCTGCAGAGAGTGAAATGTTTATCTGCACCATTTTCTCCATGTCTTATCTTCCTATTTTTTCTTTCAACATAAGGAGGACCTTTGGTGTACAGATGGTTTTACCTAATTTTAACCTAACTCAAACACTTCAGGTTCAAAAGTTTACTTTCAGTGTGACTGGTTTCATGTTCATGGTTTCATTCAAACAGGATGAAACTGGGGTAGAAGGCTCAGAAAGAATAATTTCATATTTAAAAAAAATTAAAGAGAAAAGGAAACAGGGACGAGGAAGGATAATACAGAATTATGAACAACCTTTGAGATGATTCTACCACCTAACTGAAGAGATTCTACCTGAGATTCTACAACGACTTGAAAAGAGGTGATAGTGAAGTGGGACCTGGTCTCTTCTCCCAGGTAATAAGTGACAGAACAAGATAAAATGACCTCAAATTGTGCCAGGGAAGATTTAGGTTGGATATTAGGAAAAAAATATTCTTTGAAAGGTTGGTGAGGCACTGGAACAGACTGCCCAGGAAGTGGTGGGATGACCATCCCTGGAAGTGTTCAAAAGGCATGTGGGTGTGGCACCAGGGGTTATGGTTTATTGGTGAATATGATGGTGCTAGCTTTATATTTGGAATCAATGATCTTGGAGGTCTTTTCCAATCTTAGTCATTCTATGATTCTATGAACAGAATGAGAAGAAAAAAAAAAAAAAAGAAAGAAAAATAATGGGAAAAATAATGCAACAGATATGGCCACAATCCATATGGCCACGGCAAGGTGCAACCTGGCTTTAAAGGAAGTCTCCTGCTGCTGACTTTTTTTTATACTTCCTTGTGTGTCACTGTGGGATTTTTCTTTTTTAATTGAGTAATTGAATCATTATGGAAACAAAATAGGGAGACTAGCAACCTGACAGCTCTCAGCAAATACCTTTAGTGTGCCACAAAAATCTCTGTCATTCTTTCTTTGATTTCTAGCCGCCTCTTAGAAACTTCATTCCCACACTAGCGGATGGGGTGAGAGCCCAGGGCTTATATGCTCCGGGTTGGACTGCAGCCAGTGGTATTTAAACTGCACTTACTCTTTGCCAGATCTGCTGAGAACCTGTGACGACATTTTTGGAAGGGCAAGATGTCTCTCAGAGTTCAGGGAACGGGTAGATTATCTGTCACTGTAAGTGCATATGTGATCTAAATAATTGCCTGACTTCAGTTTGCAGTCTGGGCTGAGGTGCTGCTTCATTACTCTGATCTCTGAACCAGGGAGTCTGTCTCCAGAGCTTGGCACATGCCCTGCTTCTGTTCACCATAGTTTCACAATAATTTTCTGAATTGAGGGGAAGCTCTTAAAAATAAAAACGTTTAGATGCTTTGTAGTTGTCTGTACCATAAAATGAATGAAACTTCCATGACCTTCTGGGTCTTCTACAAAGACCCTTGAAGCAGGGTTAGCCTGAGGGGTGGGTTAGCTGGTTGGCTGCCCAGCATGCTTAGGACTATAGTGCACAACTGAAATTCTAGGTTAATGTTTATCCCCAATCAATTAGCATTTTGGAAAGGCATGAAATTCTGGCTTGCCCTGGGCACTGTTTCACTAAAGGCCAGCCACGGCTGGGAGCCCCAGAAGGTTGCAGATCTTGGCTCCATGGGAGGCCTGGCTGTACAATGGCAAACAAGCTTTCCTCCAAAGACCCTCAATGCTCTGTTCAAAAGAATTTTTCATTTTCCACCTGTGGCCATGAAAGGGGGTTGACAGATGGGATGTTGTAATGCACTATTGTGTAAATAGCATGCATTTAGCAGAAATGCTGAGGGTGTATATTTACAGGGGACTTACATGGATTTTCACTGTAGATGAGGAGGGCTCCAGAAGAGCCACTGCAGGCCTGCTGCACTAATTCCCTCCACAGAGTAAAGTATTTTCTTTTTCCTTATTAGGTTCTGTCAGAAACAAAAAATAGCAACTCGAGAGAGGAAGGGAGTTGCTTTGAAATAACCTTTGTTCTGGATATTCATGGTTACTTTTTAAAAAGCTGGCCTCTCAAACCTCAGCCTTACAATGGCATTTGTATTAATGTACAAAAGTTTTGGGTGATTCTACCTCATCTCTGTCCTCATTCCTGTGGAGAATGTTCAGGAATAAAATGGACAGGAAAATCTGGAGAAGAGAGTGGAGAGGACTGTCAAGTGTGTATTGATCGGATAGAATAAAAGATAAAGTAATGTGTGCAGGTGAGCTATAAAACTGGCTGCAGAGGGTTAGGAACCTGAAGTTTGGAAGCGGAATCTGAGAAACAACAGAGAAAATTGGAATAATGAGAAAATGAGAGGAAAGAAAAGATATTATTTCAACAAAGCAGTGAGGAGCTGGCAGAAAGAAGATGATCCCAAATAAAAATGGACAAAAATAGAGGTAAGCTGGAGTAGCAGCAGTGCTGGAAGGACCTGCCTGAAGGACACTAATGAAAAAGCAGGAGAGGTGACAAGTGCTGGTCCCTGGGTGACCCAAGAGGCAGGTGGGGACGGTTGGCCACCCTCTTCACTGCTGGCCTCAGCAGTGTGTCAGCTGGCAGGGCTGGGAGCTGGCAACACAGCACTGACAGGGGGATGAGCAACACATGGTTTTACTGGCAAAGGATAGCTGTTCCCAAGGGACTTCAAAAGTTTTGATATATATAGAAGCAGGTCTGGCTCTCAGGCACAAGGCCAGCAAGTGAGAAGAGAGCCAGTACACATGTCCTTGTTAGTACTCCTTTCAAATGGGGACCCAGCCTCTGTGAAAACTCCCACTCTCAGGTCTGCCTAGAGCAGCTCCTGATTGCCATCAAGCAAGTTCGGTGTCAGGCCACCAGAGATAAAAGCGTCCCTCACCTTTTGTCCAAATCCTGCAATAGTCCACGTTTCTGTTCCCAGCTCAAGACTATGTACTCTGTCTGGCAGTGCAGAACAGTCGCAGCCAACCAGGCGGCACCATGACAGTCCACAGGGATATTTTTGGAGGGTGGGAAAGTTTGTTGGAATCTATGCCAAATACCAATGGGTTCAGCCAGCAGGGAAATATAGTGCCACTCATCTCAGGTGCGTCAACTTTTCCAAGTCTTCACTGCTAGTGTTTAGCACAGCAAAGGGTTGTCTCTGTGTAAAATATTTGGAGAGTGTGTTAATGTCCTTCTCGTGCTGTTCTCTGTGCTGACAGCAGCAGCAGCAGCCCTTTATTCTGGAAGATGGTAAAAGCCATGATTTATGGAGAAGATCCCCCTTTCTGTCCCCAGACACAGATGTCATGTGAACTGATGGGGTGCTGAACTGGTTTTGACTGGATGGGGATGAGTTATCTCTTGGAACTGCCATCAAATTAGCAGAGAATCAGGATATCCAGGTCCTGTAGAGGAAGATTGGGCTAAGGAAAAGGTTAGCTTTGGCTGATGTCTCAAGACTAGGCCTAAGGTTGTCTTCCTGGGCACTTGATTGCAGTTCCATTGCCGCTCTCAAATGAGGGAATAGTATACCTATTAAAGACAGCTGTACTTCCATGCCATTTAGTGAACGATTTGTGTCTTCCAAACACACACAAAAAAGTACAGTTTTGTTGTTAATTTTCCTTTTCCGATTCCAGTCAATTGTTAATAATCATGTTGTCATTTTTTAAAGAGTTGGCACCAAAACTTCATTCATTCCACACAGAAAGAACTACCACCAACTTATTACAAAACCTGTGATTATCTCACAAAGTCATATTCTTGACATCTGTTAAGTAAAGGTTTATTTTACACTTCAAAAGTCAATCTGCACAGCTGACTAAACTTCTTCAGTAAAGTCTGCTCCTGTAAAATATTTGGGAAAATAAGAGTTGGTTTAAGAAAATATTTATTTTAGTTCAAAAATGAGTCACCTTCTTTTATTCTTATATATGGGAAAACATGACTTCCCTTTAGAATTGAAGAAGGGAGTGGAAGAAAGATGAAGCATTTCCTATGTACTGTATCTGATTTTGTCGGAACCTGACAATGACAGCTGAATCAGTTCATTGTACATTTAATTTTAAGCTTTGCATTCTTAATTTTTTAGTTATAACATAATGTAATGTTGATGAGGATCAAGGTAGGCTCCTGGATTATTTGCAGAGAAAGTTCTTGAAAGTGCTTGGTTCAGGAAATCTGTGATTTGCAATCAAGTCTATGCTACATGGCAATTTCGGTTTGGCTCTCAGACTTGGTAATGTCAGTAACCCAGGTGCAACAAAGTAATGTGTATCATTACAGGCCTTGGAAAGGATCCTTAGAAACACAAAAGTGACCTTAAATGTCATCTAGTTCCAACCTCCTGCCACAGGCAAAGACACCTTCCACTACCTCAGATTATTCAGTCCCATCCAGCGTCGTCTTGAACACATCCAAGGATGGGGAGTCCACATACTCTCTGGACAACATATTCAAGTTTCCCACCACCCTCATAGCAAAGAATTTCTCTCTAATATTTAATCTAAACCTGCTGTCTTTCAGCTTAAAGCCATTACTCCTTGTTTTATGTCTACATGGCCTTGTGCAAAGTCCCTCCCCAGCCTTCTTGTAAGCCCCTTTTATGTATTGGAAGGCTGCTATAGGGTCTCCTTGAAATCTTTAAGCTTTTCCAGCAGCTGATCCCAACCTATTTATTTCTCTTTATCCCTAGCTCTGGCCATGGATGTATGGTACTTACTGGACAGTCTTGATACGATTGAGAGCAATGATTGCTACTGTAGACAACGCAGAGATTTTTTTACCATCTCAGAACACACCTCTACCACATAGTGAAATATGTGCATTAGTCTTTTTTTTGCTCCAGATTATACCTTTTTGACAACCTTAGCCATGCTGTATAATTTTTAGAACAAGGAAAAATCTCCTGAACTGAAGAAATAGACATTATTTGGGAATGCTTTGTCACAATAATTTATTAAATAAAAATTAAATTTAAGCAAAATCAAAAATGTTCATTTCAGTTTTAGTCCTCTCTCTCCCAGAAAAAAATTAATCATGGGTTCTCTCAGAATGCAGGAGAACTGGAGAATTGACATTCCAGATGTCTCTCATCTGTGCAGCCATTCTCTATGGTCACCTGTTGCAAGCCAGGAAAGGAATCAATTTACCAGTCAGTGGCCAGCAGTCAGAGCAGACCATTTGTGATGATCACTGAGATAACACAAGGATATAGAAAATTCAGTTAATACATGGCTATCTTCAATACAAAGAAATTTTGATTGGTAGCCAGGTAGTATTGGACCTTATCTTATGCCTTCAGGTCAGCTTTGGGTCAACAATATTGATAATGAATTGGAGCTTAGTAAAGTACATTACATCTGGCACAAGTAAGCACAGCTCATCAGTGGAGTTAAGCCCTGAAAAGAACATTTTCTTGGGATTAGGCTGGTAGGGTCAAGGGGAAAATGCAGGGAAGGCATGTGTGACAGAAAAGAGGAGCCACGCTTCATATATCTTGCTGGAGTTGCAAGGTGAATTCTAAAGGGAAGATTTTGAATTTCTGTGAAAAAAAAAAGAGCAAGATTTTATTTTGCTTCAGTCCAGCCACAATAGATTGGTGCATAACCAGGAGTGTTAGACGGGATTGGTCATTGCAGGTACTTAGATCTACCAATTAGCTCCACAACTCTTTCAGTAGTTGTTTCTTAAACCTGAAATGTATCTATGATTTCAAGAGAAAAATTCGTTTTGCCTGAATGGAGCCATTAAAAATGAGGCATCTAATCTGAGTGGGTTGTTCATCCCCCTTCTATTGTCACTGGAGCAAACCAGGTATGTTTTCAGGGTGTCATTTATATAGAAGCTGTAATGACTTGCTCTCTCACAGAATACATTTCTTCAGGGCATTACAGAGCAATCCTAGACAACTTATATTAAACACGTTGCATGTCAGTCATTTCAAAGCTGGTGAGATAAAACCTCTTTGGTTCTCTTGAATTCCCACTCTAGGCAGACTTGCAAAACAGTTCAAGACCTGTCCCTGGCCTAAGTCTTCCCATAACTCAGTGTCTTCTAGAGCAAACCTAGCTGCTGATCTGCTGCTAGGAATAATAAAACCAGGAAACAGGAATACAGCTAATGACTTTTTTCATCAGGACACCAATCCAGGAGAGAAGTTCATCTTCTCCCCAGGTCAACAGGATTTGTGCCTTCATCTCCTGTCCCCTGGAATGTGTGTTTACCCCTAACATGAGTGGGAAGGAGTGGACACCATCATTCTCCCATCCTAAAGCTCCTCTGCTTTATATTGGCAATTTAAACATTCTCTGAGAAAGACAGAAAGCAAGTACCAGGTAAAGAGGTTGATCTAGGGAACTCTTCCATTTATTATAATGTTTTACTATTACACGTTCCTGTGAGCAATTTAAACCCTGGGATTTAGAGTCAGACTGTTCTTTTTTATTTCGTTGTTTAAATGGGTCACATAAAATGGAAGAACTACAGCATGAGGGAACAAAAACAACACTTCACAAACCTCCAAAGCCCTTTACAACGAATATAGTGCCTTAGGTAGTTAAAATAACAGGGTTTAAATTAATTAGACAGAGAAGGGAGTTGAACTCAGAACGCCAGTCTCTAGATGACTGCTCCAGTCCCTGAAGTTCTGGAAATAGGGGTGAGGAATAATAGTATTTCCTTCTCCAGATGATTTTTAAAAGAACCCATTACAGAAACAGCTCTTACCAAGCTTTTGGAGAGAAATCAGCACAGCAATGGGAGGAATGTGTTCCCAGACCTGTGGATCAAGGAGAGAGGGTGTGGAACTCATGTTTTCATTGTCATTTCTTTAAAAACTCCACTTTAGCAGACCACGTTTAGGTAGAATTTCTTACAGGATTATCCATTACAATGCTCTGGCTACATAGTAATAAAGTCTAGTACATAGTAATAGTACATAGTACATAGCAATAAATATGTATAAATAATTTATACATAGCATAAATTAAAGACTAGAGGCTACAGTGGTCTTAAGTGCAGTGCTCTTATTGACCTGATATTAGGATTGCAGAATGCCAGGAAAACCTAGATAGTAATTTTGTATCAATTTATTTTGAATTTGATTTTATGGTCAAAGTTTTACCCTAGAATCCACTGCAGATTTCTGTCCACACCCATTTGATCTGAACTTTGGGCATTTTGACTACATTTCTTGTTATAACACTTCTGTCCATTGCAGTTCAGCTCTGCAATATTGATTATAATGTCTGTTTCCCTTCGAAGTTTTGGGAATAAAGTGTTTTATAATAAATGATGGGAATTTTCTATATCTACTAGTAAAGTATTAGCACTGGGACACAGGCTCTGTGTAAATCCAAGTGGTTTGGGTTTAATGCATCCTTTTATATACTGGCCTATGTTATCATTATTTAATGTATTTTTAAAACAAACATGGTCACATAGGCTGTGGATCAATGAGCTTTTCTTGCATGAGAAGATTGATTTTCTGGAAGCCTAAGGCTCAAACATGACTACCTGCTTAGTTTAATTTGTTGTGAAGTGTTGGCACTCTTATCCCACTCATTGCACTTGTGTAAGGCAGCCCCTTTGCAGTGGTGGTTGCATTATAGTATATGACAAAAGGCTGAGAGAGGTTTAATGTAAGTTAGAATCAAGTTAATACAAAATGACCCACAGAATTTCCATGGGGATAGAACTTAGTCTTTCAACAGCTGATAGAATAATTCCTTATGAAATGATAACATTTGGGATACTGCAACTTCCAATAGAGCATAATATATTAAATGTCAATCAACATGAGTTTATGAAAATAGCTCTTGTCAAACCAACCAGATGTCTCTCTCTGATGGGATTACAAGTTGGGTTAATAAAGGTAAATAACATTGATATAATATACATAGATTTATGTCAGGCATTCATCTGAGTACCCAGCAAGCATTTCTTTAAGAAACTCTGATGACTAAAAATCAACACAGAACACATTGAGTTTATTAGAACTGACTAACTGTTAGGTCTCCAAATATAAACAGGGAATCTTTACTGAACAAATATGGTTTTGTGATGCTTCGACTAATGAGGAGAATTTGGGCTATTATATCTGTATATTTTGTGTGGTTGTGACATTAATATGATCAGTTCTGGGGTTCACCATCTTATGTAGTTGCTGCAAACTTGGGAGAGGAGGTGAGCAATCTGGAGGAGAAGTACAAGAATGGTTAGAGGACAAGATAACAAGGATTGCAAATTCAATGAGTTCAATCTGTTTAGTTTATCAAAGGAAAGGTTAACAGATGACATAATCACAGTTTGTAAGTATCTCCATGGAGAAAATACATTTGATAATTAGGGATTCTTCAGTTCAACAGACAAAGACATAACAAAATGTGGTAGATGGATACTGAAGTTGGAAAAATTCCAATTTAAAGGCAGTAATTTTATGAAGAGGATGATTAACCTCTGGAACAATTTAACAAGGATTACAGCAAAACTATCTCTGGAAATCTGTAACTCAGAACAGGATGTCTTTTAGAAAGATTGGTTAGATTAGCACAGTGCTTCTTCACAGCTTTATAATTTAAGAAATACTTGGGTGACTTATTTATTCAGCCTGCTGAGGTTTAAATGGAACTTCCCATTTATATCTTCACTATTTTGTACTGACTCAAAAGTGGTAGCATGGACCAAAACTCTTCTTTCAAATGAGAATGTGTTTATATGCTGGTGCACTTTGTGGGCTGCCATAAAACTTAAACTACTTCTCTAAAGTAGTTCAGAATGAAATACAGTCTCTGGCAGCAGCAGGATGTACACAGCTGTAGCATGTGTGCCTGTCATGTCATACCCCTAGCAAACATTCAGATCCTGGCATGCCTTTTCTTAACATAAATGGTTTAGAATACATGCTCACACTCTGAGAGAGAAAAAAATTGCTCAGTCTACTGCAGCAGCCCTGACCAATGGGTGTTTAATGCTCTCCTTAGAGAAGCTGTCTCAGTAACACAACTCTACTGGCTTGGTCTATTATTTAACAGCTCTCAGAAGCAACTCAATGGCCTGGTCACAATTTAGACTAAAACTGCCCAAAGATAATACCAGGCTCTGGTATACAAAGTATACCAGAAAGTATACAATCTCTGCCACTGAGAAGAATGGGACTTAAGAATGTATTTTAATCACAGGGTCACAGAATCTGGTATATGTTTACTGGTTAAAGTAATGGGGTTGGAGAGCACCTTGTTGGTGCTTCTCCTCTCTTGTGGCAGGGCTGTTGGCAGCTCTGACACATGGAAGGGAAGGAAGGGGGCCTGATCCAGCCAACTGGCAATGCTCATTCCACAGCCTCACACCTGAATGCTCCAATCTCTGCTTTGTTAGCTATACTTCTACCATTCTTAATGCTGTCAAGTGGTTAAAGAGAAAACATGTGTATTGCATTTTTTTGAGATTATTTCTGGCCTTTTGGCCATATTCTAATTTACATCATTGCATTTTCCCTCTGCATTCTTCCTTGAGTTTCAGTTGGTTTCAATATTTCTTCATATTTGTTTCCTAATAATACATAACTACAACATGTAGAAAAAGCTTGTTGATATTTTTTTTAAAAAAGGATTAGCCATTGTATGAATTATTAGGGTAACTGTGGTTTCTCCAGGACATAAATCAATCCGCATTCTTCGGTATATAAATCATGCACTAAATGGCTGAGACTTAAAGGAGAAACTTCCCTTCTGAACATGTTGTTGCATAATTGCCTATTATGGAAGTTTTACGTCTTCCTCTGAAGCATCTGGTACTGGTACCATTAGTTTGATCTGAAATGATAATTTCTGTGTGCCTTTGTGGAGCATTCCTATGACACTTTAGCAGCTGCTTGATTCCATCTCATACCGGGCAGCCAGATGTCCCACAGCTGTAAGGTTACCCCACTTTTCAGCATCCTATTCTGCTTCCTTTGCTTGCCTTAAGGAAGGTCAACTGACCTTGTATTTGGATACATTATCTAATGCCTTTCACATTTGGAAATAAAGCTACCCACAATGTGATTGCAGTGCAGGAGGAAACTCGTTACAGCCAGGGAATTTTTAGAAAACTGGCACTCAGGAAGACACAAAGAAAACATATTGCTCTCCAACTAATTCCATATTCTGTTTTATGTCTTTCTTACTACAAGCAGAGGTATGTGTTATAAATCACAATCATGGAAACAGTGATCAGTATAATTAATTTTGTAAAATGTTTTCCATCCTGGACCTTTGTTTTCAGTAGTTCATAAATTTCTAAATCTTTTACCTATTGATTTTGATCAAGGGAAGGAAATTTAAAAAAAAAACCCAAAGAAAGCAACCTATTTTTTTTCTCTATTACTAAACAATTTTGGTCACTGTTTTCAAATGCTGCTCAAATAGTTGTGGGTAAACAGCTACCACTGAGATTGCTGTAGCCCTTTGGAAGTAAATTTTTATTTTTTGAAACTTGGAGCTCATGCTAGAAATTCTGAGCAGAGGACAAGTGTTGATAAGTGAAGAAAAATTGCACATATTTTTCATTATGCCTATCTTGGTTGACCTTGGATGAGTGATATGACCTGGGGAGTCATCCTGAGAAATTGTCCAAAGGTTTAGCCAAGGTGTTTAAACTTTAGTTCCAATAAATGGGCTATCATCTTATACATCATTTAACTATTTCTGGACACCAACAGGCAGGACAGACTGAAGGGGTCCAAAACAGCAGAAGATGTCTACATCTGAACTGATTTTTCAAAATTCTTTAGAGTTAGTCCTGATATAATCAATATGGTCACTGAATTTCTTTCTATAATGTAGGTATGCGAAAGATATTTTATGAATTGTTTCCTAAAAATACCCATCTTTGTTGCCTGAAGGGAAATTGCAATTAAGAGCTTTGGTGTCAACATTAGGATGCCCAATGTTTAGAGATATTCTCCAACCATATTCATTTTAATCTACATTTTTTAAATCTTCTTCCTCATAAGATTTCTTGGTTTACATTTCTACAGAGTTTCGTTAGTGGCCTACTCTTTTTTTTAACTGGAGTCTCTTATGACAGTGATTAATCCAAGTAGGATACATTTACCTATTCTTCTTTTCCCTATGCTTTGTCTTATTCATCACCTGGGATACTAAGTACAGTGGCCATGAAAATTTTTACGTGTTGAGTGTTGCATTTAAAGTTGATATTTGAAACAGGAAAAAGATTTAAATAGGCTAAGATTGTTCCTTCACCTCAGCATTGAGTCAATGGAAGAATAAGCTGCCATATTCCTGCCTTCCCATTTAAAAATAGTCCAGCATAAAAAATTGCAGGTCATGTTCCTGATCCAGGTCACTGTGTCACCTCAGCCCAGGTCACAGACAGGTATACCACCTGTGCTGAGGGTGTGCAGCAGGTACCAGCTGGTTAAACCAGCACTGCCTCAGAGAAAAATGTCAAAAATTATCTGAAAAAGAAAGTAGGCAGTAAAATAAGAAAATATGCTGATGGCACAAAGTTATTCAGACCTGTAGGACAAGGGCAGACTGTGAAGTATTTCAAAGACTGAGTGACTGGGCAATAAAATGATAGATGAAATGCAATGTAGATATATGTAAAGTGATGCACATAAGGAACAGCAGTCCCAGCTCTACTTACAAAATGGTCTCTGGGGTGTATTAAGATTTAAAAGGTCCACAAAAGGGCAATAAGGATGTTTCATTTTTTTCAGAAATGTTTTCTGCATGAAACAGCAACTTCACAGGCTGGACATCGTCAGCCTTGAAAAGAAATTTAGGGATGGTTTGGTGGAGCTCAATATAGTTACAGGTGACATGAAGATTGTCAAGTGCATTTTCTTTGCCAAAAATGAGAACTGAGGCCATCATATTCAGCCATAAGGGGCAGGTTCAGAACTAACTGAAGAGGATGGTTCTCCATATGACAAGTGATGGACCTGTGGGAGAGCTTGCTGGAGGATGTTGTGTATAAAATTTGCATGATATCAACAGGCAACTGGAAAAATACTTGCAAGAATTGCCCTCTGGAGATGACTAAATAGGAAAATCTCATCAAGATAAGGAATCCTTGAGCTGAAAATAGTAGCAGTCTGAATATGCAGAGGACTACATATGCTTGCTCTTCCCTTGAATTTTTACCTGTGGATACTGATGGACACAAGATACTCAGCAAGATGGAATGTTGGCCTAAGTCAGAACAGCTGGTATTGTGTTCATCTAACTATGACCTTGTGAGTAGGAATTTTCCCTTTTGGGGTGTTTTGCAGTAGTCGCTTTGCTGGCTGTCATACAAATATGGAGTCAAGAGATAGATCTCATCCCAAAAATCTTATCTTAATGGCAAGATATAACCTGTAGGGGTGCATGGGAAGAAGCCTAACCAAGAAACCAGTTCAGCAGGATTTTCCACTTTATTTTCACCATGTACGAATGTGAGAACAGGAGTCAGAAGATAAATGTGTTAGTAGCTGTGTTTTGTTGAAGAGTTCCTAATGAATTTATTAATTCTAAGTTTTTTTACTTCTTTCTTAAACAACCCTATGAAGAATTTCATGCTTCAAAAAGTTTGCTGATAAGTTTGGGATGAGATGAAAAAGCATTCTAATGAAAGGCAAGTATGTGTGCTTTTAGGAGATATACCACCTCCAATTATGCAGTATGACTCCCTCTGTATTATTCTCAGAAACAGCATATTCTGGCAGAAATAAACTGTGAAAATCATTCAAAACCAATGATGCTAGAATAAAAGATTTCCAGGTAGATGAATACATATGATATATTGTATGCCATATATAATGTCATATAATTAACAATGCAAAAATATATGCCTGTGCTAATATTCCTGTATGACTATAGGAATGTCTGTGTGAGTTGATCTGTTTGCATATATTTAGATACTATTTTTATACTGACAAAGAATGCATGTGTCTCCTACTCATGTCTTCCTACATATGGCTGAGCTGTACCATTTTTTATTTTCTTTTCTTTCTCTAAAATTTAATTTACCTTCTGCTTCCTACATATATGTGTTTTTTGTTTTGTTTTTAGCAAAAAAAAAGGCAGAAAAACTTTTCTTCTTTTCAAGTCATATATGATTTTCTCTCCAGCACACTATGGGAAAAATATACAACCATACAATTTCATGCAACTTAAAACCCCCAATATCAAAATAAACGTGAAAGAAACTGAATGGGGAAGGAAAACAGTACTGCAACTTTTGTCCTCTGATCAGCATTTTTGCTGTTCAAGACTTCCTGAGTGGTAAAATAGCTCAGCCACCCATGCAGTTAAGTCAGAGGGCAGAAAATTTTTATATTACTCAGATTTCCTCAAGGGGGTGACCACTCTGTGACCTCTTTGCATTCTGCAAAGCTCTGTGACTCAGAGACATTATGATGCTTCTATTTTAAAGAGTTTCTCCAGTGAACATTTAGGCTTTCCTCTGTGACACTTTTCAACTCGAGGTGGGTAAAAGCATCTTGCCAGATCTGGTAACCTCAGGTCATTCCTGGGCTCCCAGCATTAACATTTCATTAGCTGCAATAGTCAATGTTGCTGTCCAAACTGTGCTTTTCTTATGTGACTTGACGCACTTGAGCAGCCCCACTCATTTCAAGCTCTGATGTAAATGAATGACTCTACTTACAGAGTCATCCCATCTGTTTTTTTTCTAGTACAAGCCTGGTAAGCCTTTTTTAATTAATCTAAAAAAAAAAAAAAGAAAATTTTTTTAAGGCTTGTAAAACAGCAACATGTTCCTTTTAGGGAAAAA